>VWPW01018687.1:24719-37161 GCA_013389825.1 Crypturellus undulatus
CCCTCCGCCCCCGTGTCCCCCCGGGGGTCGCGCAGGGAGCGGGACCGAGGTCAGGGCCGCGGCGGTGCCGCCGGGCTCGGGGCACTCGCCCGTGCCGGGGCTCCTGCCAGGCACCTGCAGCTGGAAAGGGAGAAAAACGCCCCTTTTCCCTCCCAAAGCACCGCGGTGCCGGAGCCCCGCACCTGGCGGGCGCTCTGGGGGTGACCGGGAGCTCCTTCTGCCGGTGTGAGCAGCGCGGGGAGCGCAGGGGCACCTGGAGCCACAGAGCGGGCGCTGGATGTGGAGCGGCCGAGGACACAGCCCCGGCGTGCGGGGCCATCCGTGCCTCCCCCGTGGTAAACAGCCATCTCCAGAGCAAGCAAAGTGTTTGAACGCACAGACTGTCACTGAAATGTGAACTATTGTCCTGTATTTGGATAATATGTGGGGAAATAACTAGGTCTTAAAAAAAGAAAAGCGGGGGGGTTTATACACTTCTCAGAAACAAACACTTTTGATTAACTATTGTACGTGCCTGTCATGGAATACTCCTTCCTCCCACTGCTTTTTGTGTGCGTGCAGGTGCTAGGTTTTTATTCTAAGCGCAGTTCATCGTACCAGAGCAGCTTCCTAATAGGCTCTAAATGGAATCATTAATGTATTGTGCTTTCCAGCCACTCAGCTTTGGGTGGTTTCTGCATTAATTACCATTTTTATCCTGCAGCAATGTTACTCTGGTTTGTCCACGTTTGCTGACCACATAAAACTAGATATAGGGCACCCCAAAGGCAGTATTTGTTACATCCTTAGAGATTCAGGAAACTGGGTTAGTGTGAGGGGTGGAATAGCAGGTACTTGTAAAAGGATTAGGTCCTACTCGGCCTGGTATAGTCTTTAATTTGACTTCTGAAAGACCCTTTTGGTCTAGGTCATTCCTCTGAATCTAGGCCAGGTGACTAGTAACTTTATATGGCAGAAACATATTGTTTCCAAAGCCTGGATGAACAGAGTTTTGTGGGGCTCAGTGCCCTTCTCGCCTGATCAGGCTGTTGCTTTTCACATACTTTAATGTAATCACAGGAGTTCGGCAGTGTGGGCATGGGGCACAGCTGCCCTGGTGCCCCCGCTGTTAGCGTCGTGTCTACAGGGAAGGGGTGAGGAGCTGCTTTCAGGGCTTCATTCCCCAGTGCCTTAAAATCCAGAACATTTCCTTGTTATTAAGAGTTTCAGACTTGCCTACCACTGAGTGTCCGTACTTGCTACTTATTTTAAGCTCTATTGTTGTGGCTTAAGATCAGGGTGTCTTGTTTTTAATTTTTGCTTTTTAAAAAATGCCCAATTTTCTCCTGAAAACTATATTGTAATTTTCCTTTCTTTGCAAAGAAAAAAAATGAAAGGAAATTTCCTTTTAACACCTTGCCAGTGTAGGCAAAAAAGGGCACATTTTGATATCAGGTGAGTAAGTTTTCATAAATCATCCTAACTCTTACTTTTGTATTTTAGGGGCTTGCATACTTGTTCATCTGAGTTATCCCAGTTGAGTATACCAATCACATGATTAAAAAGAAAATACCTGAAAAGTAAATAGCTATTTTTTCATTTGCTGCTTTTATCTGATTTTAGAATGTTGCCCCTACGATTTCTGCGGTGGCTTTGTTTAAGAGCGAGTAAAGTTGATTGAGTTGTTGGCAGGCTTAATAACTGGTTGTGACTTTGTCGAGCAGCAGTGCATTCAGAAAGTCTTGAATTAATCCAAGACTCGCATTTAGAGAGCAACCTATAGCCGCAATCAAGCGCTAGAAAGTTAATAGGTAACATACACGTTTGAGCACAGGCTGCAGTTCTAGGAATTTATAAATGTAGGGCTGCCCGCAAATTACAGCCTGCAAGTTGATGCCTTACAGGAGGTTATTGCACACACTGAGCAGCAGTGACTCAAATGAGGGTCTCGGAGGATCTCACATGCCGATGTATCTGACGTATCGAGTGTGACAGGCTGCTGCTCCTTCCTCCTCGCTTACTGGCAATGTTTACTTGGATGACTTGTCTTTTTTTTTTTTTTTCTAGTTTCCTTATAGGATTTCTTAGCTTAGGGAAAAAGACAGTGTAGGCCTCGGTGGGGTGTGTTCCTAGGAGGTGGAAGGAGGCTAGCCGGGACCCAGCAGCTGCTGCCACCGCAGGACACAATCCCCAGGCTTCCAGGCTGCGTGATCCCGGCTTCAGGAATGGCAGCCCTGCGGCAGGAGGCTGGTCAGGCCCCGGGCTGGGCATCACTGTCCGGGGACTGTGGGTTGCCCATGCTGTGGCCATGGCCGTTCCTTGGTGCTGTGTCCCGGCCGTGGTACAGCTCTTCTGTCTCCATCTCTTCCCGATGAATCTAGGAAATAACGAAATCCCTGACTTTAGTTACATCCATCTCCCGCTTTATAAGCTGAAGAGAGCTGCGGGCCGTGCAGGCTCCTGTTGACAAAGCATCTTTTTTTTTTTTTTTAAAAATATTTGCCAGTCCAAAACCTGTTGCATTTTCAGCAGTGACCAGTTGCATTCCTATGAACTAATTTTCAGTACTCTTTGAATGACATTCCGTTTTCCCCGTGTATAAAATGGTGCGTGTTCCCCTTCCGTGGCTCTGCTGCCGCTTGTCTAGGATCCCATCTTGATGAGTCTCACCTCGAAAACAATGTGTGCGCGACTTGTTGTTACAGACTCCTCCCGGCTCCCAGTGGGGCAGAATTCTGAGCAGTAATAGGTTTAGCATGTGGCCCGCTACCTTTTCGGTATCCTTGGGATAGCATTGTTGAGAGGAAGCCTTGCCTGCGTTTGAATAGCGCGCAGGGTGCCAGGAGGAAGGCTGGAGGAAAAGGAAACGGGGGAGCTGCTGGTTTGTCTCGCATTCACATCAGATGACAGGAAGTGGAAACTGCGGTTGGCCGCAGCGCTCGGCGGAGCCACATCTGCGCGAGGGACTCGGCTCTGCACAGTTGCCATAGTAAAGCTTTTCACACATGTTCGCACCTTCTTTTCCCTTAAGGACTTTTGGGTTTTCCATGACAGGTCTTCCTTCAATTCTGAAGCGCTCCTAGCTTGGAGAACTGCTTGCCGAATAACTGCTAATGTCCCTCACTGTATTAACCGTAACAAATCCTAATCAAAGCTTGAAATTTTTATTTCTGTGAGACTTCAATCCTAAGCTATTTCATGTCCAGTAGACAACTTGCAGTTGTAAAAATTATGTGCCTGGTTTAAGAGTAATTTGCATCATCCAGAATCTACGGATGAAGCAGAGTTGACTCTCCACAGATTCCCGGTAGACTTCTTAAATGATTCGTTTTCTAAAGGAATGGCTGTCACTTTTCTGCCAAGAAAGTAAAATAAATGTTATTATTTGAATGCAGAGGTTCTCAGAAGACAAACAAAGTGTTCCTTTTGGTATGATAGCTGCAGATTTTTTTGTTGTCGTTGCTAAACAAATATAATGAGAATCATCATTGCCCTTCCACTGACCTTGTAATTGCCACAAGGGAAGAACAACCCTTAATTCTAATTACCCTATTCTAATAAAAACTATTCTATTTTTCTAATATTCTATTCTATTTATTCTAATAAAACCCCAAGGGCTTTATTTTCACATTGCTGAAATAGCAAGTTGCTTTTGGTAGCAGTATCTTTTTAGAAACAAATATGAGGTAGGCTTCTGTATTTTGGAGGATCTGGAAATCCAACACATGTTTTTTTTGTGTGTTATATATACATCACACATGTCCAAAGTTGATGTTTTCACGTGTGCATCTTGTGGTAGTTTGTGTCTTGTAGTAGTAGCATCTTGTGGGGGTGAAAGTTGGTTTATTGTGCAAGCAGCTCCTTCTCCTCCTCCTCTCTTGTATTCCTGCCTCTTGCCTTCCAAACAGGGGTTGAGGGTTCATAGGACTCTGGGGTTGCTCTGATGCTTTAGTGCTCCTGTCCCGAAGGATGTAGGAAACCTTCCATAATCAATTTCCATGTGCTTATTCCCCTGGGCAGTGACTTGGCCCTTCTGCGTTGCTAGTCTGAACGCGGGCTGCACCTTCACCTCTTTCAAAGTGCACATCCTGAATGTCCACCGTGACCCATCCTGCGGGATGACTCACATTCCTGGAACTTTCTTGCCTACCTCCTGAAGCTTAACAAAGAACTGCAGCCCATTTCGAACATCCTACCCGGCTTTATTAGGGAAAAATGTTGTCTGCCCTTCCCACTTGGATCCTCACTCCAGTTCCCTGATGCTTTGGACGTCTTGGGACCTTGCCAGTCTTTCATTTTCGGAGAGGCATGCTGTTTTTCCAGTGCCTACCTGGCCTGTGTGCACCTGCAGTAATCTGAGCTTTCACAGCCCTGAGTGCATCCCATTGTGCATCCCATTCTGCAGGCTGGAAGTTGGGCTGAGGGGCTGTGGCTCCTAAAGCTGTACAGCTAATCGGGGAGAAGTTCTGTGGCACGTCACCCGCGTGCTGCCTGAGCCAGGGCACTGTTAGATTCCTCCTAGGGTGATGCTAGGACCTCTCATGTCTTTTATCCCTGCTCTGCTGCTGCTTCCTAGTTGCAATTTGTTCTGCTATGTTTTTACCCACATTGTTCTGCTTCCCCAGCTCTGCCAAGCAAGGAGAGTGTCTGCATTTGTGCGTGATCTGTCCTTGCGGCGTGTGACCCCGCTCGCTGCGGAGAAGGGACAGGCCTGGCCGTGCTCGTGCGGGAGAGGGGAGGCAGCTGCAGCGGGAGGGCTGGCGAGCGCAGGCCGACGGCTCTGGCTGCCTGCGCAGGGAGAGGAGACAGAGCCTCAGGAAGGCGCATTCTGTTGGGAGAAGGGAAACATTTCAGGTTTTAAGTGGGTGTAATCGAGAAAGGCAAGAGGCAAAGTCCTCCCAAGCCTTGGGGAGGCATTGCATAATTCTCCAAAGCCACCTATTAATAGATCTTCTCCTCTGTGCCCTTCAGCTGGCACTGCTGGGAGGAGAGCTCTGCGCCTCGAGGCTTTGGAGCTGCTGCTCGGGGCAGCACAGAGCGGTGGGTGCTGCAGGGAGCCCGCAGCGCTGCGCGTTCGGGAGAGCAAAGTGTGACAGAAAACTGCTCTGGGACTGAACATGAAGCATAGGAGGGGGTCTCCTCAACCTCCTTGCTTCCCACTTAGTGAGGGGTGCCATAAATGCCTTCTTTCCTCCTCAGATACCACCTTCTCAAGCTCCTCCAGAAGTTTGGCAAAGTAAAGCAATTTGACTTTCTCTTCCACAAGTCTGGTGCTCTGGAGGGGCAGCCGAGGGGTTACTGTTTTGTGAACTTTGAAACCAAACAGGTATGTTGCTTTTAATGTAAAATTCTGATTTATATGTCTGGCAGCTTCTTTCCCTGACTTATGTCAATGTAAAGGTAAAACAGGAAGAGAGGACTTAAATATTTTGTCTATACCAGCGGCCCTGCTCTACCACCTTGCCCTGAAACAGCTCCTGGAAGTAGCAATAGTGATTTCCTCTATCCTGTGCTGTCTTTTCCTGAATCCTGTTTTGTGATGCTAATTAAAAGGGACCAGTTCTTAGCCCTGCTTTGTTAGGGAGCTGGTTGGCTCCACGAGCACACAAACAGCAACCTGTGGTGCTGCCAGATGTACAGCATGAACAAGATCCTCATCTGAACTGACCCTGACTGCTCTTTTTGGAGATTAAGCTCTTGCTACAAATCAGGTTGTGCTGGTCTGTAGCACCAGAGCTGGACTTCTCATGTCATAATTCTGCTAAATTGTTTGAATGCTCTAAAGAACAGTGTTTTTGTGCTTGTGTGCCTTCATCTTTTGCAGAGGAGCTGACGCGGGTGTAGGCAGAGCCCTGGCACCGCGCAGTGCGGTTCCCTTGCTGGAGCTGTGGCTCATCCAAGGAGGAGCAGTGCCGCAACGGGGCTGCTGCAGGTCGAGCTGCCCAAAACTGAGCAGCCGCTGCAGGGTCTGGATCAGTATCTGTGTGCGAGCAGGAATTACTGCTGCTGGTTATTCCTGAGACATGCACTCAATGCAGCGTTCTCTAGAGAGATGCTGATAGCAGACGTCTCCCCTGGAATGCTGCTCCAGTGCCCTCTGCATTTGGCCCTTCCAAAACTCCTGAAGATCTTCCCCATTTTCTCCCCGCCCTAATTGAAAGAATCTACCTTGTTAGTTTATAAAAAAGTTCGGTTATTCAGGTGGGTCTTGGAGTCTCCAGGGGGATAGAACAGGATAAACTTTAGCTGTTAACTGTACTTACACAAAGTACAAGCAAAGAAAAAAGGGCCTTTCGGTCTCAAACAGTTTTGACTGAAAACTTGGTTTTGTTTATGGAATTGCCTTCCTGTGCAGGAAGCAGAAAAGGCGATCCAATGTCTCAATGGGAAGCTGGCCCTTTCCAAGAAATTGGTGGTGCGGTGGGCGCACGCACAAGTCAAGGTAAGCTTGTTGTTCTGTTTTTAAATATTCAAAACTAAAATATATATATATATCGAGGAACAATTCTTATCAATTGCTGCCTAGCAAGGTAAATTTCAGTCTGTTCTGGGAAACAACTCTCATATACCTAAAATGTGCTGGATTAGCTATGGATAAAAAGAGACCATGTAAACTGATGTCCTTTGTAAAGGAGTTTCTACTCAGAATTGTATGAACAAGCTACTTCAGTATTTGTCCAAATTCTAACTTTTCCCAAGCTTGATGGTTGAGTAAAAGTTCATTTTCTGACATTGTATTTTGTTCCATTTTTGAAAGCACATAGGTGGTAGTAACTCTACTTCTGACTTTCAAAGCAACATATTTCACATCTAAAATTTATTTTAATTACTATATTGCATAAACTATCAAGTTATTTTTTATGTTAATTTAAGTAGTACTATCTTATGTATTAATTTCTTTGAAAGCTTGTCTTCTCTCCTGCAGTTATTTGCTATCTAGTAGTTGGTAAAGAAAATTATCTTCAGAGATTTTCTTTTCAGAGCTTGCAGGCTTGCAGGGAGCTGCTTGCTGCTATTTACCTTTGGGTAGTTTGCTTTTAACTTGTATTGATTATCCTGTGTGCAGCTTTTGACCCTTTTCTTATCAACCATGATGGTGTGTTTCTTTTGGATGCTAAAGAAATGGGTATCTTTATTAAAGGAGACCATGTTGTTTTAATTATTGACTTCAAGGGCTCCAGGCTCTTGTCAGCACATCCAAACTTGTGTAAATGCAGTCTCCGTTTTCTTGAGTTCTGTGAGTATTTGGGTGCCACGTGCTTCCGGATGCCTGAGGAATGATCAGGCCATAAAAGGAGTTTCAGCCGGAGGAGTGAGCGTCTGCTCAGCTGGGGATTCGGCAGGGTAGCCCAGTACTCAGCAGCGCAGGGCAGGGCAAAGAAGGTGCGTAAATAACACGTTCCTTTTGCAGGGCCCTTTCTAATGTGTGAATGGAGAGATTTAACTGTGCCAAACTCTGGCTTTTCATAACAAATGTTTATTTTAGGCAATATCAGTGCCATGCTTAAGTAGTTTTAAGATGAGCAGCCAAGACTTAGCACTGTCAATTTGAGCAGTTTTGCTGAAGAACAAAGCTGCTGTTGTGGCAGGCACAAGGAGGCAGAACACCGTGAGCAGCTCGGGAGGCTGCTGCCCACAGAGCACACACTCACAGACTGCTGTCTATACAAAGGAGATGGTTCCTAACTGTTCTTCAGGGTAGTTTTCATTCTAGCACTGCACAATTCTGTTCAATTGAGTACTTGGGTTGCCTACTGACTCTGCATAATATCTGTATAAAGGATACAGCAATGCAGTGGGAGTAATTTTGCCTTAAATTTTAACATCTTTGCTTTGTGCATTGGAGATAGGGAATAGGAAGCAATGGTTTGCGGTGGTAAGGCTTAAAGATCTGTAGTATGAGAGCCTGCAGTCCATACTGGCACTGACAAATATGAGTAGGACTTGTTTCAGTGTATGACTACCCAAATCTTTCTTAGTAAAAGCTTCACAATATCTGAGGAAACTTTAATCCAAATTTAAAACACATCTGTTGGCAAATATTTTTTTTGTTTGTAATTCTGATGTATTTTAATATTTAGTCTCTTACCTGCAGAGATACGATCATAACAAAAATGAGAAGATTCTTCCCATCAGTCTGGAGCCATCTTCTAGCACAGACCCACCCCAGTCTAACCTCAGGTAGGAGGCTGGGCAGGTGAGCTGAGGCCAAGGGGTGGGTACAGGGAATGAACTTCCTGCATTTCAGTAAAATCTAGAGCTGGCGTTATCTGTCTGCTGAATATCTAAAGCCACAACCACTTTAAAAGGGCAGCATGCTGCAAAGCAACTCATTTGATGTGGGATACTTCAGAAACTTGATATATGTTTTATAATATATGAAACTATGGGGGCATTTAAAGGAAAAGAGGTAAGACGAGGAGCTGGGAGTATGCAAGACCACAGCTCACGTGGCCCAAATGCACTGAATGCTGCTTCAGAGCAATTCCAGGAGATGTTTTGCCTCCGGTCCCTAGCAGTTGTGGCAGAAGCATTGCACCAGGCTGACTAGGGAGGCAGCAATCTCAGCATGTGTCAAAAACCACATTCCTCCCTCTCCTGCAATCCGCAGATGAGTTAGGAAAATAAGTCTTTTCTCCTCATCTGTCTGAAAGTGCTAATTCAGAAAAGTACTAGCCAGTTCTGAACAGAAATGCTGGTCTATAAAAGAGATTGAGGTTCAGTCTTTCCTACAAGAAAGGTAGATTATTCTGCTAACCATCCCAGACTAAGCAGAAATCTTTTGCTGTACTAATTTGATTAAGCAAAAATGCTTATGAATGAAGATTTCTTTGATAACAGTAAAACCTTAAGACAAATTCACAGTAATACTTTAACAATTTCCCAACTCCTTTGTTGTCTGAACTATGTATCCCTGGTTGTTGAGAAGGTATGTGAATTTTCCTTGCTTTCTGTCAGGGGAATGCTATAAGGAAGCAGGACTGGGGATAATTAATTGCCTGCAAAGAAAATAAGCTTGAAATTCAGAAGTGACACTGACAGTAGAAAGTAATGAGTGGAGAGACTTGAGTTATATATATGTATATCATTAGCTGCATCACTGGCACAAAGGAGTTGTTTCACTGAGGATGGATGTTTCACGAATCTGTGCTGGAGAAGGGAATGTTCCTCCATGCATGCCCTTTAGAGGTTTATTAATAACAAAAGTCCTAGGAATTTGGGGTGTAACCTAGGATAGCTTCTCCCTTTGGGATAAACTCTGGTAATGTTGAAATAATGTTTCTTCCTGGTCTAATTAGAGTCTGGGGTTTTCCCATCCCGGGCAGTGCTGAGCTCGGAGGATGTCTGGCTTTCATTTCTCAGCTCTTTCCAGCAGCCTCGTCTGAGCCGTGCTCTGCTGCGCGCTCAGACCTCCTTAAATTACATCACTTTACATGGAGCAGGGAGCTCTTTAGTAGCTTTTTAGTGTGCTCATCTGGCTCAGAGTCCTCGAGAAAGTGCTGAGTAGGAGCAAGGACCATTATTTTGTGGTGCTGTGGTGGATCTCAGAAGATCTTTCCCAAGCAAATACGTGCTCATGTGGGCCTTAAGCAGGAGATTCCTGCTTCCCAATTTCATACTGTCCTGCAGGTAGTGAGGAGGGCTGCCTAGCATTCCTGGTGTAACTGAGTATTCAGATCCCCTTGCTAAAGCCTCAGAATTGCTGTAGTCTCCTTGCTCACATGCCTGGAACAAACTCAGTTTCTTTTCTGCTTTTCCTTTTCAGCGTCAGTGCAAAAATAAAGGCCATTGAAGCCAAGCTGAAAATGATGGCGGAAAATCCAGATGCTGAATTTCCAACAACGCCTGTTTATTCTTACTTCAAACCACCAGATAAGAAAAGGACTACTCCTTATTCCAGAGCTGCCTGGAAATCCAGAAGATGATGCTTACAAGTGGAGATGGTAGCAAGAAACACTGCTTTATATACCTGGAATCCTCCAACGCTTTTGTACTTTGTATAGTGGGAAGGAAACTGTCACCTGAGCACAATGCCATTGTATGTGGCACAGTGGTATTGACACCTTAGGTGGTCTGCTCGATGCTCCTGTTGCCAGTGCAGCTTCTCAGCTGAACGCTGTCCAGAAAAGTAGGTTCTGTGCAAAGGCAGTGGCGAGCACCCAGACAAGCTCTTGTTAGTGCACCCTCCGTAGCGAGACTAGAAGCAGTAACCAGTGTATGGAGTAAAGCATATCCAAAATGTTGGGGTTAATTGATTACTTTCTAAGGTATTTTTAAACAAAGAGTATTCCACTTTGTGTTTTTTAATGGAGGGAAAGCACTTGGTTCTGAGTGACATTCTATAGTTACCATGGAATACTTTTTCTTTCATCTCAATAAAGTTCATTTGAAAAGGATTTCTGCAATAGTTCTAGCAATGGTGCTTCTGCAGTGGTTATACTCATGTTCCTTTTGCCTTGGGTTTGCTTGCTTGAAGAAGGTGCCACGACACAACACGGGCACGCGGGGAGGCTGGAGGCGCCTGCCTGCCGGAGCGGGTGGCTCCACGCGCCCGGAGGGGTCTCCGCGCAGCAGTGCCATTTCCAGTGTTCCCATGGGTAACCCCCGTAGTGGTAGTTCCTCGTAAACCAGATGTGGCAGCGTGAGAAGAACAGTGCTGCTCCAAAGACATCTGTCCCGCACATGAGCTCGGCGTGCGCCCACTGCCCAGACCCACTCCAGCCTCTTGCTGCCTGATGCAGGTGCTTGGTGCTGTTTCCTGGTAGATTGTGAGTGGCACAAATGGTGCTGAAATGGCACTGTCCTAGGAGCAAGGAGTCTCGTAGGAGGTATTCAATTCACAAGCCTAATGGGTAGCATTTTGTTTAAATTATCTGACAACCAGCACGTTCTCCTCCCCAAGCATTCCCTGCGAAAGGGGGAGGTCTGGGGCAAGGCCGTTGGCGTTTTCCCCTTTGTTTGCGAGAGGTGCTCTGGCCAACACGATATCAGGCACAGCAGAAACTGGTCTGATTTCTGCCAACATCTCATTAGTCACTTGGGTCCCTTTGGTGGCCTCAGAGGAGAGGAGAGCATCGTGTTTAAGCAGCCCCTGGTTTCCCCACGCAGGTGTTGCCCCCGTTTTAGCAAAGTCAGCGGAGCGGTTCCCCATCCTGGGGCTGGAGCGCTCCCTTCCCACTTCCCAGCTGAATCAGGCGGTGCCTGGGTGTGATGGACGGGCTGTTAAAAGCCGGAGCTGATTAAACAGGGAGTCTCTCGCCGTAGAATATTTACTTCCTAATTTTCCTTCTAGGTACTTACCTACATTTTCTTCTAGGTACCTGCCTAAAGAGAAAGCTTGTATCCCTTGGAGTCTGTACCCCTGCGAATGCCAATCACACCCATTTACATTCTGTGACAGCCTGTGTTTTGTTGTTCTTACCTGCTCTAGCACCTGTGGTTGTGGGCATTTGTGTCTAGTGTTAAAAACTGTTGTTTCTATAGGAATTTAGGAAATCAGGCCTGATATGTGGTTGTGTCCCCTTCAGAAACACTTTGATATTTGTTAGTGCTTGAATATGACTTGTTCAGATTCTTACAGCTCTAAATAAACGTTCAAAATACATTATTTCCTCCAGGAAAGGGAGGGAAAGGAGCAGACACTGAGGGCTGGTAAAGGCTCAGCCCGAGCCCAGCTTTGCCGGCAGCTCTCGGGGTGCAGCGGGGGCTCTGCCCCGGCCCCAGCAGCTCTGCATGGCCCCGGCCCCGGGTGCTGCAGTGCAGGTCGGTGCTGCTGTCTGTCCCTGCTGTCCCCTGCGCCCTCCGTGCGCTTCCTGGCAGAGCCGCGATCTCCTGGAAGGCTCCGCGCTCCCTCAGCTACCGCCAGCGGAGCAAAACCGGGAGCTTCCAGCACCGGGTCCGGGTGGAGGTGACACATACGGAACACCCGGTGCTGCTCAGCGGGAGCGTCGGCTCTGCGGCTTTAGCAGTGACCACCATAAAATACCTCCGAAAAGCCCCGGGCTGCCGTGCAGAGGCAGCGACAGTCCCGGCTCTGGCGCGGGAGCCTCCTCCGTGCCCTTCTGCAGCACCAGGGGCCCGCTCGGAGCCGCCGCTGCGGGCGGGAGGTTCGCGCTGTCCCCGGCTCCGTGTCCGGGCTCCGGCGGCGGCTCCATCGTCCCCTCGCGGGCCGCGCCGAGGACGTGGCGCCCTGGCAGCCCCGCGGCGCGTGGGGTCGGCCGGGCTCCGTGCTCGAGCCCGAGGCCCCGGCTTCCTCCTCGCGGGGCCCTCATCTGCCTCCCCCCCGCCGCCCAATTTAGCTGTCAGAGTCGATAAGGGCGAGGATCCATCCGCGGCCCCCGCCGGCTCACGTTACGGCCCCGCAATTACCGCGCGGCTGCCGGGGAGCGCTCGGGTTACCGGGCGGCCAGCGGGGCCGGGCCGGGCGCCCCGTCGGGGCGAGCAGCGGGACCCGCCGCCCCCC
>VWPW01018687.1:37328-63419 GCA_013389825.1 Crypturellus undulatus
CCGGCCGAGGTGAGCGCCGCCGCCGCCGCCGTCGGGGCCGGGGCCGCCTCCCGCGCCCGAGGGGAGGATTTTCCATCCCGGCGCTTTCTGGGGCGTTTTGTGCTCGGCGCGCGGAGAGGGGGGAAGAATTTCGATTTTTAATTACTACCATTAAAAAAATCAAATTTGCAATTCTTTGGGTGGCCTGATGGATTCCCTGATTGACAGCCGGAATTGACACTCTGGGTACCTCTTATCTCGGGCATTTACGGCAATTTCTAATTGCAGGTAGTTTGTGGGGTTTTTTCAGCGCTTTGGCTCGCATGGGAACCGAGCGATTACTTCAAGAGGCCCGGGTTAAGTGCAGCCAGGGAGAGAATTCAATCCACATTCAAATTGCTTCATTAAAGAGACGCAGCTTTTGTTGCAAAGGATTTAAATGGCCACTAGAAAGTTCTTATTTATTGTTTTGAGGCGGTTTATATAGGGCTGCGGGGCTCGCCCGGCGCCCGCAGCCTCCCTCTCCCGCTCTCTCCCGCAAGGTGATGCCGCCGGAGCCGCTGCCCAAGGGGAGCCGCTGCCTCGACCCGCACGGCCGCGCCATGGTAAGCGGGGCCGGGGCCGCGGGGCCGGGACCGCCGGGCCGGGGCTGCGGGGCTCGTCGGGCCGGGACNCAGGAGCCGCCGGGGCGGAGGCTTCTCCGGGGCTTTCGGGGGAGCCGCCGGGATCCGCGGGGCCGGGAAGCCCCTCGGCGCCGAGCGCGGCCGGGCCCCGTCTCAGCCCCGCCGCGCTGTCCCCGCAGTCGCAGCCCGACGGGGAGCCGCTGCCCGGCGCCCTGGACAAGGAGGAGGCCCGCTCGGCGCCCAGCACGCCCTCCACGCCGTCCGTGTGCTCCCCGCCGTCCTCCTCCTCCTCGTCCACGCCGTCGGCCGGCAAGAACGTGTGCTCCAGCTGCGGGCTCGAGATCCTCGACCGGTACCTGCTCAAGGTGAGCGGCCGCGGCGGCGGGGGGCGGCCCCGGGGTGGGGGGAACCCGGGTGGCCCGAGTCTCAGGCGGCCCCTTCTGTGCCCCAGGTGAACAACCTCATCTGGCACGTCCGCTGCCTGGAGTGCTCCGTGTGCCGCACGTCGCTGCGCCAGCAGCACAGCTGCTACATCAAGAACAAGGAGATCTTCTGCAAGATGGACTACTTCAGGTAGGGCCGGCGCCGCGGCGCAGCCCGGGATGGGACGCGCGGCTCGGGCGGCTCTGCGGGGCCCTGCGCTCGCTCCTCCGCACGCTGCGCTCGGCGGCCGCCCCGGGGCGGCTTGGGGAGCTCTGGAGACCGAGACACGGAGGCGGCTGCTGGGGAACGGAGAGGAGGGAGCTGGGCCTGGAGCCCCAGGGCTCCTGGCCACGCTGGGGGTGCCCAGCTCCCCCCGGCTCTGTGCGAGCGGCCCCGGGCTGGAGCGCAGGGCAGCGGGGAGGCTGCGTGCGCTGCCGCGTCCGCCCCGCAGTGCCTGTCAGGCAGCGTCCTCCCGGCTTTCCAAAAGCGAGTAAATAGGTATTGAGCTGGGGGGGTTGTTGCATGGGGTTGAAAATCAACCCTTTCTGTGATGCGGGACTGCAAATGCCCGAGCGCTGTCGGTGGTAGCGTGTCAAAGAGCTGGAACAAATTGCGGGAGCCGCTGCGCGCGGCGTGGGGCAGAGTCCGGGGCGCCCAGGATGGGGGTGCGGAGCCGCCCGGGCGCTGCAGAGCGCAGCGGGATCGGGCGGCTCGGCTGCCTCTCTTGCAAACAGAAACCTCAAACTGCGGACGCTGCCTGCAAACAGAGGCCGGGACCGGCGGGCTCCCGAGCCCTGGGCTGGGGCCACCCTCGCTCCCGAGCCCCTGACACTGCAGGGAGATCACGTTTGTCCCGGGAGGAGCGGGGAAGCGGAGGCAGGAAATGAGAATGACCCTGGCGGGCGCTGGGGCTGCCTCCCTCTAGGGAGAGGTTTTGGGGGGTTGAAGAAAAGTGCAGCAGCGGGGCTCTGCGCTCCGAGAAAAAGAAGGGAACGGGCTGGAGGTTTCCATGGTGGTTTTACTGCCAGTTCCCCCGGCGCCGTCCCGGTGCTGTGAGGACGCGGGTGTGGGGGCTGTGGCCGGCGCCGCAGGGTCCCCCCGTTCCCGTAGGGGGACCGAGCGCTCGGCCGCCGGCGGCTTCATTTTCCCCCGGGGCTCGGGGACGGCTGCTGCCCCCCCCTCCCCCGGTGTGGTGGGGCAGGGTGGGCCGGTGCCCCGGGGGTCCCCATCGCTGCTGCCGTCGCAGCGACCCCGGCGCCGCAGGGGCTGCTCCTTCCCCACCCCCCGCTGCCCTGGGGGCTATTTGGGGAAAAACTGTAATTTGGGGACATTGCCCCGAAATGGCCCCCTGTGCCAGGAGGAAGCTTGGGCACAGTGTGCAGCAGCCCGGAGCTGTCTCAGGGTGCTCGTGGCGCGCGTCTGTCGCCGATAACCGTTGTGGCGGTATCAGTGCTCTGAGCGCTCCTTAGAAGTAGCAAACGGAGCCTTCCCGGTGCCTTTGAGAAACACAGAGAACAAATTTGGGCTGGGGGGAGATATTTATAAATTCAGACAACTCCCCCAAGGCTGAGGTGCCGCTGCTGGGTGTGTGGAGCCCCCGGACAGACGGATGGAGGGATGCAGGAATCGCAGCGCAGCAATCTCTGCCCGATGCGAGCGGCGCCGGGCAGGCAGCGCCGGGACGCGCTCCGGGCTCTCCTGCGGGAAACGAATGCTGTTTAGCGGGGGGGCTTTGCTCCTCGGTTGCACCCCGGGGAAGGGCGCTGCGCTCGGCGCTGCTCCGCGGCGCTGCCCGACTCGTCCCGGTGCTGCCCGGCGTTGCACAGGGAGCGCGGGGCCAGCGCTGGGTGCGCTGAGTGCGCGCGGCCTCAGGCGGTGGCAGGACCCGGGCGGCCGTGCTGTGTCCCCCACGTCGGGCGGCAGCTTCGTTGTGCCCAACTCTCTGCTCTCCCCGGTTCTCCCTTTTCTGGGTGTCCCTGTCCCCTCGATCATTCTGGAGCGGCACCGCGGAGCTGCCTGGGGCAGGGGCGGCTCCCTCAGTCCTGCTCCCAGGCCCCAGCCCTGCAGTGGCCCTGGGCACCCCCGACCCTTTAGAGCCCTCCTCCCCTTTTATTTTTCTGCAGCAGCCGAAGGGCAGCGGGACACGCGGCCCCCGCCGGCTCTCCCAGCTGCGTGTCCCGGCGAGCGGAGCAGAGCGGAGGTGCCTGGGGCCGCGGCGCTCATGGGGGCTGCGCCGGGGCCGGGTGCGGAGCCGCCCGCGCGATGCTGCGCCGGCCGCTGCCCCATGCGCAGCTCTGCGCCATCCCGCGCCGTGTCCTGCCGGGAGCCGGGCCGGGCGCTTTGGCAGTGCAACCTCCTGCACCCCCCGAGTGTGGGGCGCCGCTGACTGCGGGGCTGCCCGCTAGGGCACAGACAGTGCCGTGAGCTGTGGTGGCCCCAGACCGGGCCAGGGGGGCTGGATTCCCTGTGGGATGATCCATCTGCAGGCGGCATTCCCAGGGTTCCCCCTCGCTGCCGTTGGCACTGCTGGAGGAGGCGGCTCCCTCCCCGCTGCTCCCGGCTGCAGCATCCCGGCACCGGCAGGGCTGCTCCGGCGGGAGCAACTCCCTTCCCGGCTGCCTTGCCGGGACTCCCTTCCTGGCCAGGTAGCAGCTCCATCTCCCCGTGATTCTGCCTCGCTCACAGCATTTCACTCCAGACAAATGTTCCCGGGCTGGGGCTGCCCTGGCCGAGGTGAGATGCGCTCACGGGGCCGGGAAGGCTCCGTCCCTCGGTATCGCCTGCCGCCGGCTCCCGCGCAGCTTGGCCGCTGTTCCCTGACCATGCCGGGCAGGGGGAGCCCGGCCCCGGCTCCAGCACCGTCGCGGCTGCCGTTCCCACGTGCTGGCCCTTCCGCTCGCACCGGCCGGGGTCGAGGGCTGCCCGCGCTGCTCGAAGCCGCCCGCTCGCCGCGGCCGTCGCTGCTGCTCCATGAGCTGCCGCGCACAGAGTGCCTGGCGCACGCTGGCTTGCGGCGTTCCCATCTGAAGTGAATTAGCGAGGGCTCGGAGCAGGGTCTCTGTATAATTTCAGCACAGAAACGTCTTCTCTAAAGCTGCCTTTTTTTTTTTTTGCCTTTTTTTTTTATTATTATTATTATTTTTGGGCCACTGCTTTTCGGACTGAAAAATCCCAGCCCTGTCTTCCTCTGAACCGCTTTTGCAGCCAGCAATGGCAGCGGCCGCGGCTTCCGCACAGCCCTGCCGTGCTGCGCTCCTGTGCCTCGCACTGCCACCGCGGCTTAATTTATTTATCTTAAAAGCTAGTAATAAAAAACATCGCGGTGCAGGCGTGTGCGTGGGGGGAGGCAGACGGGCCTGTGTGCTCGCCACAGGCTTGGAATCCAGAATTTCTCGGAAGCTGCAGAAAAGGGACCGGGAATGGCTGGCGCTTCGATGCCTTTTCGTTGTGCTGAGCCTCCTCCTAGCACAAGTGCCGGGGCTGAGCTCGCAGCAAGGAGCCCTGTGCTCGGGAGCAGCAGCTCCCATCTCCACATGCTTGGGCAGAAAACGCGTGTTTTGATTTACTGGAATTGGGGAAAAAGCCGCTCGAACAAATTTTTCAGCCCAGTGTCAAGTTGGCAGTTGTAAAAATTACAAGCCCGTGAATTTGCAAAGCGATTCCCTTTGCCACAGGACCTCAGCGCTCTCCTGCCCGTCTTGGTCCCGAGCTGCTGGTGTGCAGTGCTCGACACTGTCCTGTTGTGCACGACCCTGCTGCATGGTGCATTCCCATCCCACACAGTGCACAACCCCACGGTGCGGTGCATCTCGTCCCATGCAGTGCACAACCCCACTGCACGGTGCATCCCCATCCTGTGCGGTGCACAACCCTGCTCCATGCTGCATCCCATCCCATGGGCCCCAGCTCCAGCCCTGTTCCCAGGCTGGGTCCCCTCTCATCCCGACTCCCCTCTCTTCCCGCAGCCGCTTCGGTACCAAGTGCGCCCGCTGCGGCCGGCAGATCTACGCGAGCGACTGGGTGCGCCGGGCGCGCGGCAACGCCTACCACCTCGCCTGCTTCGCCTGCTTCTCCTGCAAGCGGCAGCTCTCCACGGGCGAGGAGTTCGGCCTCGTGGAGGAGAAGGTGCTGTGCCGCATCCACTACGACACCATGATCGAGAACCTCAAGCGAGCGGCAGAAAATGGTACGGGGACACAGAGGTGCCAGAGCGTTGGGAACGGCCCTGGGGGCTGCCAAGGGACTGATCCTGCCTTGGGGTCGCAGATTGCAGCTTGTGGCTATGGGGACAGGCCTGCCCGGGTGACACAGAAGCGCCTCCCACCAGCACTCGCTGCCCTGGGCAGTCGTGGGGCAGTGTGTGCCCGTGTCAGAGCATTGCCACGGAACGGCTGTCATTAGGCTTCAGAGTGAACCCCCCTGTCAGCACACGCTGCTGCAGAGAAGAGGGTTGTGGCTCCCCCTCCGGGATGTCCAGACGGGCGGCTGCCCCCGCCGAGGCCGCGGTTGGGATTAGCAGCCGGCAGAGGGAAGGAGCTAATGCCGGGCGCTGCGAGGGAGGCGCGAGGCGGCCGCTGCCCCGAGTGTCACAGGAGGCTCCTGGGCCCCCAGGGCAGCGCTGGCCACGGAGCTGGGAGCCACGCGCTTCTCCCCCATCCCAATTCCCCAGCAATTTCTCTGGCACGTGACGTTTTACACGCAAGAAAAATAAACAGCCCTTGCTGCAGCCGGAGCCCCATCCATCATCCGAGGGGAACGAGTCAAGCTGCAGAGAAACCCCTTGAGCTGCGGCCAAGGCCGGTGGCTCCCGCCCGGCGCCCGCGATGCTTCTCTGCAGCCCCTGTGCCGGGCGCAAGGCTGCTGTGGCGCTGCTGCCACCTCAAATCCCTGTGTCCTGGGCCCGGCTCCTGCTCTGTTCCCGTGGTGCCGGGGCAGGAGCAACGCTGGGTAGCACGAGGGTTTGCAGTGCACTGCTCACCCTGCCCTGGCTGTCCCAGTGCCCGCGGGGCCGGGCTCAACCGCCGCTGTCACCGCGTCTCTCCCGCAGGCAACGGGCTCACGCTGGAGGGGGCCGTGCCCTCGGAGCAGGACAGCCAGCCCAAGCCCGCCAAGAGGGCCCGCACCTCCTTCACGGCCGAGCAGCTGCAGGTAGCGGGGCCGGGGGGCGGCGGCGGCGGCAGCGCGTCCCTGCGCCCGCCCGGCCTCACCGCCCTCCTCTGCCGCCAGGTGATGCAGGCTCAGTTCGCTCAGGACAACAACCCCGACGCGCAGACGCTGCAGAAGCTCGCGGACATGACGGGGCTCAGCCGCAGGGTCATCCAGGTGAGCGCAGCGGCAAACGGCCACGCGCACATGCCAGCCCGCGGGTCCTGGCTTTGGCCCCGGGTTGTCCGTAATCCTCCCTTCACTGCCCTGCTGAGGCGCTTTGGGAGCACACGGCGCAACGCGGCCGCTCCCAGATATCCTCAGGAATGAAGAAGTATGAGAGAAAATAGTAAAAAACGAGCAACTGAGCTATACACGTTTTAACTCTCAGGAGGAATCCCCAACTATTCTCTAATTAAAAGTGCGAGATTTGGTGGGAAGGCTCTTGCCAGTTGGCTGAAATAGGTCTGCGTGTTATGACCTGGTACCTCACTTCTCCGCTTTAATGTTGTGCTGGCATAATTTTTCACGGCATAAAACATCACTGGTTAACACGACATCAGAATTATCCTCCCTTAAGTTATAGTTTCTCCTAGTTTGAGCTTTCCCTTGGTTTTATGTCCCTTGGTCTTGTCCCATCTCTATTCACGTGTTGTCTCAGCTGGTTGGGGCTGGGCTCCTGGGCTAGCTGGGCTTGGGGGCACAGCCCACATTAACGCTGCAATGAAGGACTTGGACAGAGCTCTGGCCGTGGATGAGCAAGGAGATACCTGATTCCCTTTTGCAAATGCTTTGAACATGGCATCGTCTCAGGGTCTTGGTGTGTGATCTCTTCGCCCAGGTAGCAGCTGTTTCTCTCGGTGTTTCAGGTTTGGTTTCAAAACTGCCGAGCGCGCCATAAAAAACACACGCCGCAGCACACGGTGCCGCCCTCGGGCGCGCCGCCGTNCACAGCCCAAGACCTGCCCAAGCCCCTTCTGCCCACGTTAATGCTGCAATGAAGGACCTGGACAGAGCTCTGCCTGGTCATGGATGAGCAGGGAGATACCTGATTCCCTTTTGCAAATGCTTTGAACATGGCATCGTCTCAGGGTCTTGGTGTGTGATCTCTTCGCCCAGGTAGCAGCTGTTTCTCTCGGTGTTTCAGGTTTGGTTTCAAAACTGCCGAGCGCGCCATAAAAAACACACGCCGCAGCACACGGTGCCGCCCTCGGGCGCGCCGCCGTCCCGCATCCCCTCCTCGCTCCCCGATGACATCCACTACTCCCCGTTCAGCAGCCCCGAGAGGGCCAGGATGGTGACCCTGCACGGCTACATAGAGAGTAAGCGGGGCCGCAGGGAGGGCGGCCGCAACGCGTGGGGACGGAGGGGTCTGGGGGCGGCAGGATGCTGGGGGAATCTCCGGGTGCTCCTGGCACTGTGGGGCCTGCGTTCCTCCTTCTCATGGGTCAAGTTTTGCACCTTGCCCCTTGGGGGTTTCCGGAGGGCCCATTGCCTGGGATGTGCCCAGTGAGAAAAGCAGCAGCAGGCAGGGAAGGGGCCAGGGGGGTTCCCAGCCTCTGTCTTGGGATCCCTGGGGAAGCCACCGCTTATGTCTCCTTATGGGCCGTTACCCCTCCTTGCCTTCCCCTTTGTCAAGGAGAATGGGCATCAACTGCCTCGTTTAGCTTGGCCCAGGTGCTCTCCTTCCTCCTTACTAGACCCAAGCTGCTTTTTCTAATAATTCCTTGAGCTGGGGCCAAGCGGGGGTGGCTTTGGACCCTGCTGGCTTGCCAGGTTGGAGCCTGTGGGACTTGGAGGCTCCCTCCTCACCCCGTGGGCCTCTGCCCCTGTTGAATCTCCTCCTCTCTCATGTGTCCCGGCCTGGGAGCAGCTGGGCACGGAGGGGCTGAAGCCTCTTGTCGCCCGCAGGTCAGGTACAGTGCGGGCAAGTGCACTGCAGGCTGCCCTACACCGCGCCGCCCGTGCACCTCAAGGCCGACATGGAGGGACCGCTCGCTAACCGGGGGGAGAAGGTAACTGCAGCCGCCGTTCGGGCTTTGGGCTCAAGCCTCAGCTGTAGATTTTCTTGTATCGTGCGATCGCGGCTGCCTCGTTGTGACCACATCACCGCATCGCGATCATCTTGGCAGCTTTCAGCGCTCGTCTGCGTTTTCTTATTTCGTTTGTCCTAATTGATGTACCACTTGCTGATAAAAACGTCACCCATTTGTTCTCCACTGAATGCTCCTCGCTGGTGGGAGGCGCTGAGATGCTCTGCTTGGATCCCTTGATGTATTTTGCTGTCCTCCTGCCTGAGCTCTTCTTTATCCTCCTTATCTTCCCTTCCCATGTGGCCAGGAGCTTCCTTCTCCCACCCTGCTACTCCGCTCCCTGCACCAGCGCCAAAGGGCTGTTCATCCCCGAGCAGGGAGGACCGTGGCCGGGTGCCGACTGTCCAGTTTTCCATGAGTTAATATGAAAGACACATTTCTTGGGGATTCCAGTATTGCTTAAAAAAATAACAACTGCCTGTTACCAAATCTTCAGTAGAAATGTTATTTCACAATTCCTGGCTAGGAAACGCTGCTGCATATCAATATGTTTCTGTTGAACACTCAGTATTTGTTCATTCTAACATACAGTTCATTTCTGGGAAAGACTTCTGAAACTGCACATACATGCTTAGGCTCAGAAGACATTATTTAGCAATCCAGTTGGAGTGTTTTTTTTTTTTTTTTTTTTTTTGAAAAAAAAAAGGTCTATTTAGCAATTCTTTTTGGTTTCAGCTTTCATCCTTACATTTAGAAGTTATCAACTTTTTTTTTTTCAGATCTCTTTTTAAGCAGTGCAGCAACTCTAGATTACCGAACTCTATTTTGATAAGCACAAGCAAATTACTTTCTCAGTTTAAATGCTACCATTTCATCATGATATCTACAAAGTAAAAAGTGAAGATTTTTCAAAAAAAAAAAAAAAAACCCACACTGTGGCCTTAATTCTGATTCTGTAAGTCAAAGAAACTTCATTGCAGTTTCTGTGACTGAAATGTGACTGCAGTCTCGCAAATGCTGCAGGACTAGGTTCTCGGGACATGTTGCTGCCCCCATAACAAATTGGAATTCCTAAAGCTGTATCTTTTTCTGTGCCCCATTTTTTTTTTTTTTTTCAAACAATGATAATTAAAATCCTGGAAAGAAAAAACATGTGCAGATGATGAGTTGCTGTCCCCCCCTGCACAGAGAGGTGCACGTGCACCTGAGCACCGGGTTTGCTGGGGAGCCCCCAGCCCACAGCAGTGACTGCAGACGAGGGCAGGCGACGCAGCCAGGCTGACCCGCAGTTTGAGGGAAGCGTGATGGTTACCAAAGGAGAGAGCAGGTTAAGGACATGGGATTGATAATGGTCTTAATCTTTCCTGGTAGTTGTTGTAGAGGATATCACAGAGCAAAACACTACTGATTGCAAACTGTTGTATAGTGTAATAGAGGCTTACAGCTACGGATCTGCCTGTTGGTGCATCTCTCACTTAAAATAACGTGTATATTACCATAGTTCATTAGTACTTCATTATCTCCTGTGTGTGGTGTCTGGAGGTCGCGTTGCCGTGTGTCATGGGCAAGAGGAGGCCCAAGGCAGGCAGTAGCTGCAGGAAGGACGTGCTCCGTGGGGCTCTATAGGGCTCCATGGGGCAGCCTGCAGCGGGCACGTGGGCTCCCCTCGCTCTTCCTAGAAGCACCCGTCCGGCTCGCGTGTCCCTTTCAAGGCAGCTAACGCTCGGTTCCCATTTTTCCCCCTAGGTCATCCTCTTTCAGTACTGACTGCGCGAACTCTTCCTCATCTGTCCATGGCGCTACCAGCACCACTGCCCCTCAGTCGTTGACATACAGTGTCCAGCCCAAGGCAACTGTGATCAGCCATGCAGGAGAAACTCAAATCCACCATTCTCGGTTGTTTCCACTGACCAGCATCCAACAGCCACTATTATTTCTCCAGCGACGCTCCGTGTATGTGTGTTTTGAGTGCACAGTTACATTTTTCACTTGTTTCTTGTGGACTTGTAGAATGACAGTGAGTCTCTCCAAGGCAATGCCAGACGCAGTCGAAATTAGTGGCTCTACTGTGCTTACAATCTTGCTTCTGAAATCACGGGAATACGGACAAAATGCCGAGGCCCAGGGGGGTTCGATGACCACGAGTCGATGCCAGGAGAGGAGGAATTCACGCGGTTTGGCCTGATTCTCTTTTGCACCAGTGAAGCGCTGCTGGTTCCAGGACATCCCTCCTTCCTTACGCTCGCACGGGTGAAATATGAAATGGGCTCTTTGGCTTAGCAGCTTCACACAGATACAGAACTTCTGAGCCAAATGCACTGGAGCTGTGACTCCACTAAGTGGAAACCATGAAGCCCGCTGGAAATAGGCAGTTTCCTCCTCAAAGTGCTTTAGAACCACATGTCCTTTGCTCACTCTGCAAGGTAAGTGAATCTTAGGGTTTCCCTCCCCCTCCATTTTATAAGAGGGAAAACTGAGAAACCCTAAACTGAAGGGGACACTGGGGGTTGGTGGCAGAGCACTCAGTTTTGATTGCCAACTCGTTCTCAGAGCACTGAATATATCTCTTGTCTCACAGCCATCTGCCAAATCCTCATTTTTTATTCTTCTATCTTATGAACAAGCTACTTTATTTCTTTGGATTCGTATGGGATCACAACTGGGGGATTGCGGGGTGTCCCTACGCAGTCCCCTGAGCCGTGCAGCGGCCGGGCCTGGCGCATCCCGGGGGAGGCCGGTCCGTGGGCGCGAGGAAACGCTGCGCTCCGGCACGGAGCCTGCCCAGGGACAGCAGCAAGTGCAGCTCTCGGGGGAGCAGGCGGTGCAGGCGAAGGAAGTACTCGGCACTCGGGCCCCAGCTCAGGAAAAAAGCTCCGAAATGATCCCTCATTGACGGTAATAACAAAAAGTAAACAAGTAGCACTTGCCAGCCCTGCTCGGCTTGCACCCAGCCAAGATTAGCTCTATAACAAACCCTCTCTCCACGCAAGCGCGCGGGTCTCTAGCTGCTCCGTGCCTGCGAGGTGGCGCTTCCAAGAGTGCGAAGCTGCTCAGTGTGTGACGGGAGCGCGGCGCGCCGGCAGCAGGGCACGGGAACCCGTCGGTTACATAACTTGTTTTTCATTCAGACTGTGCATACGGATACGCGTGTTTCTCCCTGGGGATCCTGGATGGATCTGGAGTGGGCGGCTGTCCCAACGCTGTTGCCAGGCAGTGCTCGGGCAGGGGAAGCCCTTCCCAGCAGGCCGGCCACGCTGGCCACGGCAAGCGCCAGTAGCCACGGGCTGGGCACGACAAGCCTGGGCAGCCACAGGGAGAGCCGGAGCTGGGCCCACGTGCTACTCACCATCTGAGAAGCAGCTAAATATGTTGTGCATATAAACATATACACACGTGTGTGTATTTATATATATACATATGTGCAGCGATGGTAGCGGTTTGGACAGTTAGACCAGTATTCTGGCTAATCACACCAAGCAGCTAACGGGTCTATCCCTCAATTTAAATTGATGTTCCAAAGCAGGGAGGAAATGAGGCCTGTGAGGTATTATTGTCACCTCCTGACAAGCAAGTGGTTGTTTCCAATGTGCAAACCATGACAAGACGCTCCTGCAGCCGTGGCCTGCCCGGACCCACGCTCCCGGAGTGTCCCTTTGGCGAGAGCGGAGTTAAAAGGGGCACCCAGCTTGGTCACTCTTCTCTTTGGCTACAGAAATGAGCACAAGGCCTGGCTTGTGGCTCCCGCTAGCGCTGCTTGTCGTGTTGATCATCGCAAGGCTGTTGTGGTGGCTGAGTCCATTTGAAATAGCGGTGAGAAGGTGAACGTGGTTGGCAGGGTCACCAGGACCCAGCTTTCTCCTCTGTTTGTTCTTGCGTGTTCCAGCGGTTGCCCAGGGTGGGATTAGTGCTCTGAACTAGCGGGGAGCCGTGCGGGGAGGTTTCCAGGGACACCGGGCTGTAACGTGACCGGCTCCTCGCGCTGCTTGAGACGTCCACAGCTGTTCTGCGGACGGAGAAAATGGTCTGGTGCATTTGTGTCCTGGCTAGCAGTGCACAGGGAGACTATAAGTGTCTATCTGCTAAACAGCAACTTAGTTAATGATCAAAAAAACAAACAAAAAAACCCCAAAAAATCGCACTTGTGAAATGTACTGTATATCAAAGGTTTTTTGTAACCGATACCACTGGCAGAACCAGAGTGCAAAGCGCAGGGCTAAGGTGGAGTAGATGTTTCTGACCAACTGTGTGCGACGGGAGAGGGATCAGCACTCACCACGCGGCAGGTCGTGCTGCGCAAACGGGGCTCAAGGGCCGTTTCCCCAGCAAGTAGCCAGCAGCAGCTTCGCTAATTCAGAAATCAGGCTCTGTTTAGATGAAGCCCAAATTGTTCACAAAAACTGGAAGCAATTCAGCTTGTGCTGTTTTAGAGCTAATTATACGTATGGAAAATACTCCACTGTACCAAGAATGTAAGAAATCCTCTAATTTATTCAGTACATTGTTTCACAGCACATTTCACACTGACTGTTGCCACTGAACCAAACCTTATCTCAGGTCATTTGCATTCATCTCCTGTGTATAGATTAAAAAAAAAAAGAAAGAAAGAAAAAAAACAAAAAACAAAAACACCTTCTCATTTTCTTAGTTTATTCAGTAATTGCCAAATGGATTTTGGTGCAGTAACGAGGACTATGTATTCACTTTTCCAGTTGCTATTTACAGAAACTTTGTTGCAGAAAAAATCCAATGAAGATAGCCAATGAAAGGCTTTTCACTCAAATTTAATATGGTAATTAAATATGGTGAGGGTCTGAAAGTGGAATGGTTTACAGTTTTATTACCTTTTTTTAATTATTATTTTTTTTTTGGCTCACGCTGGTTAACCCCAATGCCCTGGCTAAAGGTGCTTACATGACTTGTTAGTTGGGATGGGGGAGTGGGACTCAATCCTGCACTACTCTCGCTGATATAGCTGTATGATGCCAATTAGAGACATGTCAATTTTATTTCGTCAGCCAATCATTTTGTTGTAGCATGTTGCAATTATGCATGTCTTGGCTACAATGGTTAAAAAATTCTCTGAATGAGTGGATGGTCAAGACTAATATTTATTTTAAAAGAAGTAAAATTAAATTGTAAGCACTTTTTTGTAAAACCAATGTCTGTTTTGTTACATACTTTTAATGTTGTGCTTTGTAAATGTCTTATTTGTGTAATAAATAAAGTTAATGCAAGTAGAAGTGCTGGCACTTACATCCAGAAAATGATGTAATTCCATTTTATTTTATTTTTAAATACTTTCTGGCTTACTAATCAAGCAGCAACCCACCCAGTTTTCCTCTTTTATTATTTTGTTAAACTCTGGCTTCAGGAGAGTTCAACAAACGTTCGTAGTAAATGGATATAATTTCCTAGTTAGCAAACCAGTCATTAAAGAATACCTCTGGTGTACATTATTACAATGATCAATCAATATCAAAGTACTGAGCAAAAAGAGAGGAAAGGAATTCACCAGGACAGCTAACTAAAATCTGGGAAAATAATGTTGATTAAGATGGATTTGAATGACTTCGACATTGAATTTGAGGCACTCTTTTTAACAAATTGTTTTCAGGCTTAATAACGTGTATGTATACTCCACTGCACACCTCTCGGGAATATTATTATGAGTACAGTCTGCTTTTTTATTTTTTTCATGGCCTTTTTTTTTTAGAATGACTGATTGAATGATTATTTCCATTTTTGTTTAAGCTGACAAAGATGACAGAAAAGATGATATTCCCATAGAGAGAAAAAGCGATATAAATCTACATGGGCAAATTAGACTTATCACAAATCAAATTACCTACTTTGTAATATTATCATCTAGCAAAAAGCTGTTTTCATAGTTTAGGTTTATTTCCAGTTATTTTATCTCAACCTTTCCGGCAGGTCCGAACGATCCATTCATGCTCTTCGTCATCTAAAAAGGAGACAAAGAGAATATCAAATGTCAGTGTTTAAGATCTGTTCTTTGCATTACAGATTGTCAAACAATTTTTCCTTGGAGAATTAAATCCATTTTTAGCTGCTGGCGTCTCCTAAAAGCCATTTTTGGCTTTCAGTCTTCTTGCAAAGATTGTGTGTACTGTTGTGTTGGAATTTGTCAAGGCAGGAGAGATGGGATCTATGGCAGTAACTCTTATGGTTCATCTATTTGGTAAGATTAAGTTGGGGGGTACTATTAAGATTTCTGACTTTTCATGGCCATGTTCTGGAGATATGGTGTAGGTGCCGGAAATCAAGACACAGATTTTTTTTTTCTGTGTCTATTTATCTTGCTTGTCTGTTTCCGAAAAGTGAAGGTAAAGAAAAAATTCGTAGTCAAAACCTCGGTGGTTCTGTTTTTCCTTTCAATACTGTTTTTGAAATGTGTCTTACAATAGATATAAATAAGCTGATATAGCAGTTGATAGAAGTATTGTAGACCATCTTCTGTGTCCTTTGTTAGTATTCATGTCTGTGATATCATAATTATTCTCAGAGCACGATAGTGTGGAAGGAAAAAAAATCAAAGACAATGTAGGGAAACAATTGTCTAGCAAAGTTTGGATAGAAATTTTATGTATAATTACAAGGAAAAAAAAGCAAATGTAAGTTATGGTCTGTTAATTCAAGAGCCTTTTGACAGGTAAACCAAACTTCAACAAGCCTTGAGAACCAAAGTATTATTTAAAACAATACCTGTATTTATTTTTGTATAAATGGAATATATTAGAGCTGCTGCTTCTGTTTACTGCTGTTTTAACAAATTAATGTTAACTGCTTGTGGTATCTGCTTCTAACCTGCCTCTATCTAAATTGCAAGGGTTTGTAGCATCTCCCGTTACCTGATAGAATAACCGGATTATGAGAAGGACAGAGCAGACGGGGTGTATTGCAGTGCTGGGACCATCCTGGCATAGCAGACAGACAACCCCACCGCCACCGCTGCTGTAGGCAGCTGGGAGCCCGGTAGGAGCAGGTCACAATGCATCAAGAAGGAAGCGTGTTGCTTGTAAGGAGGCCACTTCGGATGGAAAGCTTTTGACTCCTGTGTTGTGTCTTTAGTTAAATTGTTGTAGTAGCATTTGAAATGTAAAAGGTAGAACACTGGTAGTGTTGGGAATTAAATGCTAGCCTACAAAGTGGGGGTTCACAAAGAGGGTATATGATGAACCGGGTCCGATTTTTACAACAATTTTCAAGCCTATGTTTAGATTTTATTGAAGCCAGTGGGCACTGAATCAAGGCAGCTTTGTCTTTCCTTTTTCTTCTTGTTCTCTTCCGTCTTTTTGCTGCCCTCCCTGTTTTTCCCCGCTTCTGCTCAGGCGGGTTGCGGGCAGGCGGCCGTCATTAAGGCCATCGATGCTCCCGACGCGCTGCTGAGGGCAGGCTGAGGTGAAGCACGTGCTGAGGCGCCTGGCCCCGGTGCGGGTGGCAGCCCTCGTGTCGCAGCCGTGACAAACAGCGGCCACGTGGGCTTCTCCCAAGGGCCTGCTCAGTTTGCTCTTTGCCTTCAGCAAAGCCTGTAGCTTTGCTTTAACCCCTGGAAAACGGTTACCATCCTGATAGTGTCGTTTTTTTGTGTCTCACTAATATGATTCCTTTGTGGTCTTTTTTTTTTTTTTTTTTTTTTTTTTTTAATTCCCCATTTCTGTGACTCAATAGACCCATAACAAAACACTCCATTAGTGGCACACTTCTTTTTCAGATATAAGCTAGGAAAAAATTAATGCTTCCGGAGAATATCGAAAAGGAAAATTAGAGAGATGAACACTGAGCCCTGCTTAAAGACCAGGCAATCCTTACGCAGGCAGAGATTCCCCCGAAGGCCCCAGCAGAAATGCAAATGTGGCCCTTAAGCTTTCTTAACAAACAACATCAAAGCTGTAATCAATGTGCCGGCTTTTGTTCTATGCGGTAGGTGTTCCAGCACTGGAAAGACGTGATCGTGCGGGCAGACATTGTCCAGTCGGGTATCTGGGATTTGAGCTGGTATCTCCTTGATTTAAAAGAAAAACAGTTTTTCTGAGCTTGTAGTAATTACAAGGAAATGAAACTTTGTCTATTTATCTGTGAAAGAATAAACAAAACTTACATGTGCTATATATCACTCCTTTCTATCTCATTTTGGTAATGATATATGTAACCCACCTGAGTACTAAAAATAAGCAGTCTGTCTTCCTAGTGTGACATCTATCGTGGTCACATAGCTGAGCATCAAGCCATGAGCAATAGGAAAGGCAGACGCTCTCCTTGGCTTCGTAGCACCGTTTCCAGCACACCTTGGGTTGCTTGCAGTGTTTCTTTCTGCACTCTGTGTTTTCACGGCCTCCTAGGGCAGCAACGAGGCAGCTTCCTCTGAGCATTTTCACCTTCCTAGCCCATTGCCAAAATGTCTCAGTTCATACAGTGATCTGATCCCATGCAAATTAAACACATGTTAATAAGCACTGATTAACTTACATGTAATTTAATCAGCTGTAAAAACTGAACGAGCTGTATGAATTTCAACTGTGTATATGAAAAGGAAAAAAAAAGACATCGTGACTTAATATTCCAGAATATAATCTCAAGGCAAATCCCTAGAAGGGCCAGTGCTGTCTTCCACCCCGAGGGTGCTACATGAGAGCTCCTTGGTCTGGGTGAGGTTAAATGAAAGAATAGGTCCTGCATGGCTGGAAGAACCATAAAACCAGAGATCCAAATGGTTTCAGGGCTAGCTATGTGAGAAGAGGCAGTGAAATATTAGAATGTAAAGAGTTAAGCTATGGTAAAACATACTTTTGCTACACTAAAGAAGACTGGTTGATAATTACTGTAGTTTTAGGGCTATTTGAATCAGTGCAGCTGCAACCTCTTCAGTAGTAACCCCTGAAACAAGACAAACTGGGTTTATTGTACTGAACAAGTCTTAAAGCTCCTCCCTGATTGTTAGTAATTGGCAGCAATGGACTTAACAGCCTCTTGACTACCCTTTTTACACTCTACCTGACTGTGCAGCTAACAATTTAAATCACAGATGCCGATCCTTCTTTGTGGCAGCTGCTTGTTAACTACACGTTCCTCTTTTTTCTGTCACTGGCTGCTTCCATAACCCTGCAACACCAGGGTTAGATTGGAGAATCACATTTCATCAATATTTAAAATGGAATTAAACCTTGAAGTTTGATTAATGCTAGCAGATAGTGAGTTGTAATTACTATTTTGCAAATTGCAATTGTTTGAATATGTTAATATGATTGTCTAAGCACATCTTCACCTTCAGAAGTAATTTTCCCTTTAAAAAAGATTTGAAAAAAATACAAACTCTTTAATCAGTGGTAAATTATCACCCTGTGCAAAATTAGGTAGTATGGGGTTCTTCATGTTGTGTGCTGAATTTTGTGTCAGCATATTTATCTTTTAAAGTTTATCAATTTTTTAGATTTTTCCTCACTAGAACATGCAGTCATGGAACAGACTTGCCTGAAACTGGACTAACCATGTTTACACTTGAAGGTACAGAAAAATGCTATATCTGAAAATTTAATTGCAATCTGGTGTATCCCTGTTCAGTGTAATAAATGTTGATAAGTTATTTATTCCAAAGTTAGCAAAAGATAATGATTATTATCATGGCATATAATTGAAATCCTGAGAAAGTAGCGAGAAAGAGCTCACTGGACAAGCTGTTAAAATACATGTGAGCATTGACTGATTCTTTCAACTATTTATGTATGTCTTAACCAAAATTGTCAGACTCCTAGCACCCACCCAAGCTATTTTCTTTTATTGATGTGATTAATTCCGGCTGTTTTCATTAAGCAGGCCTAAGGCGTGTGGAGCTACTCTGGTAGCCACCTGCACAACTGATCCAGAGCAGCATCCTCCCATAGAGCATCATTAACCAGGGCTTTCTCGTAGGCACTGTCTGCATGGTCAGCAGGTCAGTTGGGACAGAGTATGTTTTAGGCAACTGAACTAAAGCCGTTGGTCTTACTGGGTTCCTGTAAGTAACCTATTTTGTACTAGTTCATTTTAACAAGCTTTGTGGGTTCTTTACTTGGCTTCAGGTGGTTTTCGGGGAAGCTCCTATTGCTAGTGAAGTTCTAAGAGGTATCTGCAGGAAAGCTGTTAAGGAGAGTCCATGGAGCACCCCAACCTACACCCACTTTTAATCTGGATTTGAGCTCAAACTCTCTGAAAAGTGAGACCACTTATCTAACTTTCATGCGGAATCTAAAAGTGATGGCAGAGGAAACTTGCCCAACTACATCCTCCAGGTTTATTTCTCAAGGGAGAATTAGAAACAGCTCTATTCAGGGTGGGCTGGTTCCTGGCTTCCAAGGCATAATTTGAAAATACACTGGAAATCCAGCACATTGATTTTTCTTATATTAGAATCTAGAGGTGCACAGGCAGATGCACCATGTTGAAATTAGAGTTATTTATTGGCTTACAAGGAGCTCAAGGGAAAAAGATACCTTGTTAACACAGTCTTGTCTGACTTGTGTCTTGTATGCTGTAGGGCAATGTATTTGCAACGGACAATAGTCACTGTTTGAGTTTCCCCTTTGAATACTGTAAACAACAATATCAGTTAATTCTTTTGTCTGCCTGACTCCTCCCAGCACTCGCCGCGGTTTATCGCGTTCTTCCACTGCTCAATCACACGCGATAACATCGCAGCAGTGGGCCCTGCCTGGCGCAGCCCTTTCGTTTCCACTGCCCTCGCGGGGTCCCTCGCGCCACTTTCCTTATTGCACCTGACCTCACCAACATCAAGGCTGGCAAGAAAATGGAAAATATGTTTTCAATTAACCTTTGCTTCAACCTACAAATTCTCACCCTTCCATTTACATTTAATTACTGTAATTCCAAAATGGCCCCAAAATGAACTTTCCATCTCTTCTAAAACTTGTTTTCACGTGAACTGTATGGGCAAATATAAGTGCCTGTAAGACTTGCATCTAACCTAGCTAATGGAGCCACGATGGGATGGCTAGCAGACAAACAAAGTTGTTATTCTTGGCATGTCTCTGTTTGGAATTGAAGCCTTCACAGTTTTCAAAACGATAATTATTTTAAGACCAGGAAACCACAAGGAACAATATATCTGCAAAAGCTTTAGCTACTGAAATTACTATAATAAGTTATACCATGATGCATATATTGTTAATTACAATATTGAATACAAATCATATTAGTTCATAAGCTATTATACGGAGTGGGGTGCATTTTTTATTAAGACGTGTACAGTGTATTTAATATAAAAATAACTTCTTGGTTACACAGATGAGAGGTCTCCAACTACATCTGTCACCTGAACAGCCTTTGACAGCAAGAAAGGCATAATAAATATGTGTTTTGCAACAGCATTCAAATTTGCCTGATCTTAACAAGGAGACAAGGGAGATGAAGGGTACGAGAACGGGTCCAACATAAAGAAAAGGACCAGGGTGATGACAGGCACAAGGCAACTCCTTGTAAGCGCCAGGGCTTTCCTCTGAGATGTTTGCACACATGATTGTAAGCAGATTACATTTCTTTCTGCCATCTTCTCACCAACCTTCATTCTTTTCCCTTTCCTGTTGGGCACTTCTCAGCTTGATACTTACTAACCTTCTGCCTCTCCTTCTCCTAAAATTTGGTTGCTCAACTAATTTATTTGTTAAGGGCTGAAAATGATTTAGGGCCAAAGTTCTCAAAACAAGGAAAGAACTCTCAATCTATTGTAAAACAAATAGGAAGGGATAGAGGAGAGGCACTTGGAGAGCCAGATGAAAGAGTTGCAGTAAAATTTCTAACCTTCCTCTTTGTGTTGTATTTTTCAAGTATTCTGACTATCATGCAAGTGAGGATTCTGGAAAGTAAGTACCAGGAAAAATGGGTATTTGTATGAATATAGGCAGAAAAAAGCTATGTTGTTGGTCTAGATACAATGGAAAAAAGTATACAGGAGGTGGAGGAGACACAACCAAAATGTTTGAGCAGAGCCTTTTGGGAAAGATTCCAAGCTGAGTACCGTGGCAGACAGGCAGTATATTTTTTGCTATGGTATTTTGGAGGAATTAGTATCAAAGAGGCTAAAAGAGAAGCCAGCAGTAGCCAAAGCAGAGCAGGACAAGGACAAGCATGTAGCTGATGCAAGAAAAGCAAGGGGCTCCTCAGGCTGGTGCCTTCCACTTGTGTGAACAGAGCAGAACTGATTCAGTTTGTAAAACCTATTCCTCAGAAATAAGTTTTCCAAACCAAGTAAAGAGAAAAAGATCAATGAATTGCAACAAACAGAGTTTAAATAAAAATGCATAAAATTTACAATTCGGTTAACTTGTCAAATATTTAAAAATCAGCAAACAATAGACACAATTTGTTTTGTTCAGAGCCCAGAGGTAGAGACCAAATCCTCTAAATTAATTTCTGCAAAAGCTGTGGGGTTTTTTTTCCACACAGGTCTGGATCCCATTCGTTATAGAATATACTGATTACCAACTATTTTTAAGAGCTTTACACAAACATTATTTCTTTTGTTGTGTGAAATGCAGAATCAGCCCTCTGGCAAATGCCCCAGAGCTAAAATCTTTTACATGACATATAATTCAAAATGATTAAATATACAACAGAAAATAGCTATAGCATTGCACTTAAAATAGCATGAACTTTTACTGCCGATCAAAACTGATTTCTTTAGCTTAACAAGTATCCAAAGAACAATTATTTGAAGAGCTTTTAAGAGTTTCAATATGTAGGAACTAAACCTCATCTAAATTCAGTATCTTAAGTCAAATAAAAAAGAAACAAATGTACAAAAGATTAAATGGTCCCATGTTATAAGTAGACATTTAAATCTATGGGAAGCTAAATTCATTCGAACAAAAATACTATATTCCCTGTGCATGTGGATTGCTGGGGCTTTCCTCTCCATTGCTAAGGTCATCTGCCAAAACAACTCTTACATTCTTAGGCAATGACTAGGGACTAGCCTGGAATCAGCTTGTTCATCCACTCCCTCCATCATCAGAATGGGCAATTTCAAAGAGCAGGGAATAAAGCTCAGCACATGATCTCTAAGCACAGGCAATCTTTTTTTTCTTTTTTTTCTTTTTTTTCTGCAGCACAGCCTACTTGTAAGTTAAACTTGCTGTCTTTTTTTCCAGAAATACTCCAGGCCTGAAAAACTGCCAGGTCCTCATCCCACACCCAACTCACCAGTAGTTTATGAGAAAGAGCACGCAAACATCTGCATGTATTTGGGGGGGTAGGTAGAGAAATATTACCCTACATAATTATTGAGTGGTTATGGCTCTGTTTCCCAGCTATATTTTTCAGACAAGTCAAAGTCTACATTTCTTGAGCAGCACTTGCTGCAAGTCACATTTGAGATGTAAAGCAAAAATGTCCAAATGTAGAAGATTTGTGTTATGGATTTGTATACTTGGATAAGCCTGAAATAGATTAACACATTTCTACCAACTTTCAAAAAGAGAAAATGCCTCTCTCCGTTCAGATCAAGCGCAAGAGTTTTCATCTCAAAGTAACAATGTGAGGAAACTGTAAGTCTATGATTATCAACACTTAAAAATAAAATGTCTTCTCAGCTTTGTCCATGGCGTTGGGTGAACCTCAATGCCGACAATCCTTGGATATTCTAAAATCAGACTTGTAAAATTACAGAGTAAAATAATATTCTTGAATCTTGACCTTTTTGGTTTATAATGATTGCTGAAGCAGCAGGACTTTTCCTGCTGCTTTTTATAAGACTTTCAGGCTTGTAGAAATCCTAACTTGATTGCAGCTGGCTTGGGACTACAGCAACACCAAAAACTCTGCTCTTAATAAGACATTAGTCCTGTTTTTCTGGGTCTAATCCTGCTCTTAGTTAGATGCATATTAATTCATTTATCTGAATGAGGCTTTTAGTGTAATGGCAGGCTTTGTGTCCTTCCTGTTCTTGATTTTATATGACAAAATGCATATACTCCAGGTAATATTCACTGCAGTATAGAGAGCTCCCCTACGCACTGTACGCCAACTAGTTAAACTTCAAAATGGAATATGAAAGTAGAAGCACAAATATTCTCATATGACAAAGGGTAAAAGCTGGATTTATGCCATTTAACCCAGGAAGAAATGGTGCAATTTTCACCAGAAGTATCTTTGCTTTTCATCAAAAGAGGGGCGATCCAGAAAACCTCCTATTATTCTTTCTAATCAGTAGAACAAGATTTCTATTTTTAATGATATTTGCTCTTTTTTGCTCGCCACATTTTTGGGGTCCTAAATCATTACTATCATTCGCCTTTGTGTGCCTCCCTGCTTTGCACTACACATAACATCATATCTTTCTACTGAATTGGGAAATCCTCCCATCTTTAATTTAACTAAAATCTGTTACAAAGGTGCCAACAGTCCAATTTCTTTTCTTTTTTTCTTTTCTTTTTTTAGTAATACTCAGAGTGGAAAGCAGTCTAGCCTCAGGACCTATTTAAAATAAATACTACATCTTCTTACAAATGAGTATTCTTGCATATTCTCATTTATCTGTCCAATTTTGTGTACTTCACAACACAAGAGAGAAAGAAACAAATGAAGAACACATAAAGAATCAAGAGAAATTTGAGGCTCCCCAAGGAAACAGAGGTTTAGCAATGGAGTAATAACTGCAAGATTTTAATGAGAATTTGGAAAACTTTGCTAGATAAGAAGCAGAACAAAAGCGTTGCTGTCATTTCATTCCCTGAGCCTGATTGCATTTTCATGATGGGCCCTTGCACTGCTTTGACAGTAAGAGCTCTTTGAGTAAATGAGTATCAGACCTCCATGCTAGCACAATTTGGCAAATCTTGCCAAATTTAGCAGCAGTCCCTACAGTCCTCGGCACGCTCTCATCTTGATAGAGAAGCGGTGGAAGCAAACTCAGTGTTTCCAAATGGTGCCTGGTCTTTTCTCTTCTGGAATGGTATCTGGATGCTGCCAGTTGAGCAGGAAAGTGAGTGCCAAGGCAGTGCGCTTCCTCGCCCCGTTTCCAAACAGCAGTGAAACAATCAGAAATCGCTTCATAATAGGACCAGGGTGAAAGGTGAGAAGCAGAGTATTCTTAAAGCCTGCTTCCAGACCCGAGGAAGACAGTGTCATTTTGGTAAACCTGTCAAGCTGTTGTAAGAACTTCCTGAATGCTTCCTACCATCTGCTTTTGATGCTTTCAAGACTTGGCTGGAAGCCTGGAGGTTTTCCTGCTCCTTCCTGCCCAACCTATAATGCAGTAATTCTGGATCTGTTCCCTGTCATTCCAGCCTCTTCCTCAGTTTCTTCTGCTTACAGCTGTTTTTTTTTAATTATTATTTCATTTTTTTTTAACTGCAGTGGCCTTGTGCCCTGAATCATCTCTCCTGGGGCAGTAAGAGTTCCTCTGATGTTGAACAAGTGCCGGGTTTTTCAATTGTGTTCGTGTTCTTAGAGGAAGGGTCTGGCCTCCGTGACACATTCCTTCTTCACACTCGCATCAACAAGTTTAACTTTGTACACGGGCTCCTCGGTGGAACAGTCACACAAAGCACATCCCCAGCAGCGGTGTCAGATGACACGCTGTGCTGGTCTGCTTGGTGCATATTGATTGATATAATTTGTAGGGTTTGAGATAAATGTCATAAAGGACAATGAGTTCAAAGAATAGATTAAAAAACAATAAATTAAATTCCAAGGTGTTCCCTCCTGGACTAATCTATGTAGGTTCCTGTGTTTTTGGAAAGCATGTTGCTTATCTTCCTCATCAGTAGGCCCATTGCATTCCAGTATTTTGGATCAATGCCATTTGTAATAATCTAGATCAGTTTTTATTCAACGTTTATAAAACAGGCCATGTATCATGGGGTATATTTTATAGCAGATGGTATCTCCAATTCATTTACCCGCCCCCCTTTGCTTCCCTCTTCCAATACCATAGTGCATACTTATAAGAGCTCTTGAAACTAGAGCTGGGCAGAATATTTTTTTTTTGAACAAATAGTAAATTTGCTGAAAAATGGAGTTTCCAAGCAACAAAACTGTTAAAGTGTGGCATGCCACAAATGAAATGCCCTGCCTTCTAGAAATGCCAGGTCCTGGAATTAGGACAATTAAAAAGAAAAAAAGAGAGAGAAGAAAGAATGTTGGATGTTTTGAAATTAAAAATAATAAAAAAGAATTAAAAAGCTGCATTAAAAATGTGATAAGGACAAAATTAAATAATCAGATCAGAAAGCATTTATTTTGAGTGGGAGTGATTTTTTTTTGAGATCCTCTGATTCTCCAGTATCAACCTATTTTGAATTTTCTGTTTGTTTTTAACCTGAGAAGTTTTTTTTTTTTTCACCTAATTTTTCTAATTCACTAATTCACTAATTTTTCCTCAAGATTTATTAATTTGGGCACTGATCCACAAGCTGGAGTATTTGGAAGATCCCACTCACAGAAGTTTTGCAAGGTGACAAGAAGTTTTCATATTCAGCAAGGTATTTAAACATTGCTCTAAGATTCATTTAAATGAAATGGACTATTGGAACATTCAGAGATAAGCACATGCTTGAGCACTTTATTGAATTGCAACAGAGTTTATCAGCTTTCAGGATCAATGCTATACATCTTGCAACTGCTAACTTGTTTAATAACATAATGGAAGAAACTGAAGAATTTCCTTAGATTAAGACACTAAGTGGCAATAAAGTATATTGATTGATACATGCTCAGGAATACTTAATTTTAAATTTGTAAAATATTAATTACAGAACTTTATGCACATATAACTGGTCAATAAAAACAATATGTAAGCAATATTTTAGGTCAGTGAGTACAAAACCAGACCACATGTTTTTAAGGTTTAGTAAAACCACATATCCTGGAGGACATGAGAAAGAACTTCATGGTAATTTGCCTTGCAAAATAAGTTAAACATACCTGCATTTCTCAGAAATCTGAATTTGTAGTCAATGATAACTCTGGTTTCAGGATTATAGAATCCATCACCACAGTCATAACATCCTTCTGGGATTTTTCTAGGAGGATCCAAATTTGTAAGTTGAGAAATGCCTGAAGAAACGAGAAACATAAAGTTTGCTTTATTTTGCTTTTTCTGCTTCTTTTTATTCCTGCATTTGTGCCTTGATAACTAATGAATGCTACTTTACATCTCCATGGCATTTGCTAAAAGTATAATTACTAATTAATCGAGAAAATGAAAAAGCAGCAGCCCAGGCACAGAGAGCACCCGATAAAGCATGCAGTAAGCAGTTACAGCTCTTCACACACAGTCCTGTCATGTATTCATCTAAGCTGGTGTTACCAGGATAAGCTCAAACACCAAAGCGAAGCCAGGAGGCTCCTGCTGACCTCACCTACGTGTCACTGCTGAGACGTTCGGTGCATAGGCAGGATCACAGCACGTCTTGCATTGCGCATTTTAGTGTTTTTGCATCCAAAGCTGTTCCCCTCTGACTATGGATAAATAATAACGTTAAAACCCTTGTCAAGAGGCACACTGGAAAGACAGGTTCGGTATCCATGGCCAAGCTGTCTCTCCAAGGGCTGGAAAGAGGCCAGGCCGAATTCCTCCGCTTTTGCCCTGGTTCCCTCCCGGTCCCGCGTCGCGCACAGCGGTACCTGCCGGTTTCAGACCAGAGCAGATCTCCGTGTAAAACCTCCTGTCGTAGCCGTCGCAGTAGTGCCAGTTTTTATCCCGGTACTCGAGGCCGTCGGCGAACGTGTATTTCCCCTGCAAAAAGCGCCCCAGCGCCTTTCCGCGGCCGCCGCCGCCTCCCCCGGGGCCGCGGCCTAGCGGGACCCGCTCCTCCATGGCGGCGCCGCGCCGTCGCCACGGCAACGCCGGGTCCGTCGCCAGGGCAACGCGAACG
>VWPW01018689.1:0-75348 GCA_013389825.1 Crypturellus undulatus
CCGCCGCGTCTGGCCGCCGCCGCACGTCCGGCTGCACGTGCCCCAGCTGCTCCAGGGGCCCCAGTGGCCGTGGACTTTGAAAAGGGAAAAAAAAAAAGAAAATTAAAAAAAGCCAGGTTCTAGTGTCTTTCTTTCAATGACTGATACTCCAAACAGACAGACAGGCTGGGAAAAAATTCCCACTGGACAGGATCTTCTCATTCTAACGCTTTTTCCTAAAACAATCTAATGGCAAATCAGATCAGAGAGAGGAAGATCTAAGGGAGTGGCCTGGGCCAGCATTCAGCTGCTTCTTGAATTCAGTAATCAACTCCAGAACCAACATTGTGGCTCATTAACTGACAGAAAAGCACGAGGTTTATGTTACAGACCAAGGGACTTGCTACTTTTTACTGAGAGAGACAAAGAAGAGCCAGGCTAGCTGTAACTTCACAGCGGTTCTTGGCCAGCCCAGCAGCAGGTGATGTGCCAGCTGCTACCCTGCTTGTCCTCCTGGCAGTTACTGGGGAGATGCTTTCCCCCTGGTCAGCTACCTAGCACCCCTTGCACCCCAAGCACTTACTAGGACAAGGATCACTGTTGCAAAAATCCACCTGCAGGTCGTTTCCTTCGCACTTGTGGCCCCCAAACTGTGGGGCTGGCTCCGAGCAGTGGCGCGTTCTCTGCCTGCTGCCTCCTCCACAGGACACGGTGCAGGCGCTCCAGCTGCTCCATGCAGCCCACTTCCCATCCACTGGAGAGAAAGGCAGGAATCAGAGCTACATCAGGGTGAAACTTACTTGGTTTTGACTCCTTATCTTTTGGGCATCTCAAATACATGCGGATTGGCAGGAATGAAGGCTGAGAAGAAGCATGAAGTGAAGGTTGTCTTTTAAGTAGTCTGTGAGCCTAACTACAATCACGCTGAGTCCTCACGTTCAGTCTTTCTCAAGTTTTTATTCACTTTTGTGAAAGTCAAACCATACACAAACTAGTCTCTGAAATTATTATCCCTTCCTATTCAATAATGATGTACTCACTGAAATGTGGAGGGAAAGGTTAAAAGAATATCAAAAAGTAGAAAAATCAAAACCAAAATGCTTATCTATAATTTATAGATATCTATAATTTAAGTGCCATGGATTTACAATGCAGCTTTTACACAGTGGCAGGCAAAAGGAAGGGACACAAGGGTAGCAGAAGAAATTCCACTTGTTAGGTCTATGGATAGCCATTTAAAATAGCGAGCCAGTGAGAATAAAAGGTTTTACTGGAGTTTTATCAGTGATTACAGCTTTAGACAGACAGCAAGCAGCATTTGGAAGGGCAATGCCGAGGCTTGCGCCGCGCTCTGCGCCTTACCCGGGCAGTGCCTCTCGTGGCAGAGCTGCAGCTGCGTGTCGGAGCCCTCGCACGGCGCCCCACGGTTCGAAGGAGGGGGGTTATTGCAGAGCCTCAGCCGGCTCTGAGTCCCCTTCCCGCAGGTCTCGCTGCAGGGACCCCAGGGCAGCCAAGAGCTCCACTCGCCATCAACTGCAAAGGCAGCAGAGCCAGAAAACTGTTCACGCTGCACAGTGGCCTCAACTTGTAGCTACATTCCCACAGCCCACGGCCAAAGAAGTAACCCTCTCTTTAATATCAGTGAGTATTAATAAGTATTCTGAATAAGGTTCTGAAAAACCTTCTCCAAGCCCATCCCACCAACAGAGCAAATAGTACCAAGCCAGGAAGGAAACCTTAACATACAGCTAGCGAGGAGAAATTCACTATTGAAAGTTTAAAGGAAAAAAATATTGATAATGTCTTAGGCTATTAATTGCCATGTTTTGCACTATATTTTTTTCATTTTAATTGGCCTTGAAAAATAGATCAAGAAGTGAGTTTTTACTCTGTAAGCACACACTAAAAAAAATATGTAAAACACTGAAATACAAAATTAACATTTTCATGGGGGAGGAGAATCTGAAAACACTCCTTACATTTACGTTTGTGATTCCTGTTTTCAGTAACTTCGCTCAATAATTTATAGGCTATTTTAATACAGATAACACAGGAGAGCTTAATGTCATTTATAATCTAATAACTAGGGGGAAAAAGAAAACAGAGAATACAGGCTTAGAGAACAAAAAGAAAGCTATACAAAAAGCAGCTTCTGCTTCTCTTACCTGGGCAAGGCCTAACATTGCACATGACTGACTCCATGGCACGGCCGTCGCAGGGCTTCCCGCCGTGCTGAGCTGGGGGGCTACTGCAGCTGCGGGTTCTGGTCCTGTTCCCCTGACCACAGCTCTTGGAGCACTCTTCCCAAAGACCCCACTCCGACCAGCTGCCATCCACTAAGCAAAACGAAACACTACAGTTGTAATTAGAAATTATTTTAAAGGTATTTACCAAGTTTGGGCTTTCCTTAGACGTCAGAACAAATTCCACATCATTAATTGCTTTGTCACGCAGATCTGGAGTCATGTGGCCATTACTAGGGCACTTAATATAAGGCAAATGAAATATTAACTCATGAAAGAAATACCTGGGCAAGGCTTGTTGTGGCAGCTGCGCACATCTGCATCGGGCCCCTCACAAGGCCTCCCTCCATTCGCTGGGAGAGGGTTGTTGCACTGCCGGATCCGCTCCTGGACACCCTGGCCACAGGTTGCACTGCAAGGTCTCCATTCAAGCCAGCTGGAAAATCCACCATGCACTGCAATGGGAAAAGTGGTGCTCGCTTTGGAGCATGTGCTTTTGGTTTGAACTCTCTTAGGCTCATAAGCAAAGAGAAACCTACACTTAAAAAGGCATAGCTGGAAATCCAACTCCCTTCTTTATTACTGCAAAAGTATCTTACTGCAGTTCAGAGAATACTTCAGCTGTTCTGAAATAGTTACAGTTTATGCTCCTAAATGCTTTTCTTTAAATCAGAGGTACAAGTTATGTGATCCATTCAGAAAATGGAATCTATTTCATCATCCTCATTATCATTTTTCTCCCTCAGTCCTTCATACTCTTCTCTCTCATACAGCTTGATCTCTCTCATACAGCTTGATGAGCATATCAGCCTGTCAGAAGGAACAAGATTACATAAAGCAGAACCTCACTGATACCTATTTCAAAGTAGGTTAACATGTACCTAATGTGTATACTGACTGAAGGAATAAGACAAAATTGTGCTCATATTTATTCTGAATTAAGGCTGCAACAATCTAGCTTGACAGTCACCATCCTATACACACTGTGCACCTACCCTGGACAGTCAGCCGTGCTCGAGCAAGCACAGATCCCATGAGGTTCCTGGCGACACACTCGTACTCAGCCGTATCGTCCTTCTGCGCTGCAACAATCCTCAGGGAGCCGTTGGACAGGACGGACACTCGCTCACTGCTCACGAGCGGGTGCCCCTGGCGAGCCCATTCCAGGCTTGGAGCAGGTTCTCCAGCTGCCTGGCAGTTCAGCACTGCCGTAGCTCCGGCTTCAGCAATAGTCTCCATAGGTTCAACAGTAATGACTGGAGGACCTGAAAAAAAGAAAAGCAAGGGGATGTTTCCAGCCTACCAGGTTTGCCAAGAACTTGCTCTGCACAGACTCATACATATTTTCACTGTAATGAATATTAAATAAACGTCTGCTCTTAGAGAGGACTAAAAAACCTTAGCCAATTAATTTGGAGTAAAGTACTGTTGTTCATCTTAAATACAGATTCAAGATATTTCTGAGATCAAAAAGTCTAATGGCACAAGGTAGGGCACGTGCAAGCTGAAACGACAGCAATAGGCTATTTTTAATGCAAGAGAAACCTGTGGACCAACAGTGGCATGGAGGCCTTACTGCTGAAGCACAGAGTCTTCCTTCAGGCCTGAAACATGTCTTGCTTTTCATAAAACCTGCAGGAGGATGATATTACCTGAGGCAACTGAGACAAAAGTAGCAAATTTCATCCTCCTTGAGGCTATAACAGGAAAGGGACGTTTAGAAATATACATCAGTGAAACAGTTAATTGCAAAATATTATTTTTGAAAAGAATGTTACATTGTCAGTGAAGGCTGAGACCCATCTCACCTAACTTTATTAATTTAAAAGATAAGTCTAGTTTAATCTAGTTGTGCAGACTTGCTCTCTGTCAGCCAAGAGTAACAAGCCCGTTCACAAGGTGACTCACCCTCCTCTAAGGTGGTTTCTATGATGAATGGGCTGAATCATCTCTACCTGCTTCTCTTCCACCGCAGTCACTAGCTGGCACTAGACCCTTAACTATTAATGACAAAGTCAGATGAGATGAATCTCACCTAACGTGCAGTGAGGTGCCCAACCTCCACTGACTGTCTTCCCCAAACCTTCAATGGAAGCTGCACACACATACCCCCAAAGGTAGATTATCACTCCAATCTAGTAGCATTAAACTTTGCATTTTGAGTCTTACTCTGGAGTGTCAGTGTCAGACTGCGTTCCACCGTGCCAGCATCGTTGGTAGCCACGCACTTGTAGTCGCCGGCATCTTCATTCTATGGAACAGTAGCCATGGAATTTGTCAACACACATGTAATAAAGCTCTTGGGTCTTGGTGCATTTCATAGAATAAAATTCTTCACACTGCAGTGGATATTAAGAGCAAGTATCCCAACTTTTGGTTTCTATTAAGTTGATATTATGAAATATTTTTGCTTTTATTATTCCAATTTTTACCTACTGAGAGCAAAAAGCCCCAAATCTATTTAAGTAAACTTGAGCAAGCCACTGACAACTGACAGGAATCACAGTCTTGCAGGACTTGTCACAATAATTTGAGCAGAGAATCATAGTCTTTGCTAAAGTTAAAAAGCAAAAGTGGATTAAATGTATAACCTTGCTCTTTCAAAACTCTGTCACGTGGAATTTAATTAACCAAGTGCAGTGTCCAAATTGATTGTAACAGGTAAGTGACTCACTACGGTGCCGTAGATGGCGAGCGAGCCGTTGTTGAGCTGACGGATCCTGTCGCTAAGCGGAATGCCAGCTCCTCTCCTGCTCCACTGGATGCTTGGAGGTGGCTCTCCCCTGACCTCACAGTTGAGCACAGCGTTGCCGCCCAGGGGCTCCGTTCGGCTGGAATGATAATCCCCCTTGAAGACTGGAGGCTCTGCAAGAGCAAGGGATGGCAATCGAAGAGCAGGGCCAAAGCAGAAGGCCCTTAATCAAAATGCTGGTAGAGATCAATCATCTATAATCTTAAGACAAGGTATCAAATACTAGGAAAACATAGGGCTGCATGAAATTCTCTATTCTCGCTGTTATTTCTACCTACCTTTGACGTACACAAATCCAATAGCTTTGACTGAGCCAACTGTGTTTTCTGCCGTGCATACATAGGTGCCAGAGTCATCTTTAGTTACTCTTTCGACAACAAGTTCACTGTGTCCGTTTATATCATCGTATTGTGCTGAAGGGAGAACAGACATTAAACTGCTGCTTTTAAAAATATACATCTCAATGGCGAATATTTAACAGGATTGTTTAAATTACATGTTATTCAGCAGCATGGCTCTGTGGCACTATGCATTTCATTTCTGATATGGCTCTGGCCACTGCTATGACAATTGCAGCCTTCCATGGTCTATACATATGTATTCACTTATTCTGAGCCTTAACTTCAAGCTTTGGACATCTGTGTTCTACAGCTACACAGAACCAACAGTTCCTCAATTATCTTCTTTACAGTTATATATTTTTTATTTCATGATGGTCTAATTCCGAAAATATACTTTTTCCTGATGTAATCACTGCCTAGCAAGTTCATGATCTCCCTCAAACTAATGGAGTGTTTGTTATGTGTGGAAAAGTCTACAGCAGAATGACTGATAAGATCCCATGTTACCCACCTGGAATGATGTTATTGTTAAAAGTCCATGTTATTTTGGGTACAGGTATCCCAGTTGCTTTGCAAGTTAATCTGAGCTGTTCTCCTTTAGTCAGAGCTATATCTCCAGGCAGTTCAGTAAAAGCTGGGAGCACATGAACCATCAGGGTGACAGTGTGTGTGTCTTCCCCAGCAGCGTTGTTAGCAATACAGGTATAATGGCCAGAATCTTCAGGCTGAGAGAAAAAAAATGGGAGGAAGTTTCAACAGGGAAATACTCTTATACCACATCATCACTTGTAATGACACGAGAATTTCCAAAGGTCTGAAACCTGCACTCAGTAGAAACACTTATCTGAACTCCTTTGATTACCCTGAGTTTGAAAGGTGCCCTACACTCGTGTTTGCCCTTCTGGACAAAACATCATTTTTTCCTCAGATATTTTCCTCCTTGGTGGAAAATGATGCCAAAAACACTAATCCAGAAATAGGTGAAAATGTAAAGAAGATTTTTCTTATTACTTCCAAACCATAGTTTAAATAAAGGCCTCTTACACTTCCAAACTATGGTTTAAATAAAGGCGACTTACAACAACATTGTCCAAAATGAGATCTCCACCCGGCAGAGCCCTGTATCTTCCTGCTATGTCTGTTAACAGCGCATTGTCCTTCTTCCAGTTTATTGTTGGTGCTGGGATCCCCTCAGCCACACAGGACAGGACTGCCTGGGAATCCTCCGTGACTGTGTACTGCGCCTCTGTACTGCGGATCCTGGGTGGAACTGTGAGAAAGTTAAGTATATTATAGATACACACACACACAATATGCCTTAGATCTATTTATCAGCCAAGCACTAATATAAAAACACTGAAATAAAGAAATCGTTGCTTAAATCTTGTTTTGTTGTTTCCTGAATCTAACGATGACTGTACCAGAGAAAGGTGTAGAATATATGCAACAAAGTGGAAAATAAATTAAAAAAAAAACCCCAAAATCTAACAACATTCCTAGATCCAAGCAATTGGCTGCTATTACGAATCACTTGGTCGTAATGCCCTTTTTAAGTGTCATACTCTAAGCAGCAAAATTTTGCTGAATTTCTCCCTTAAATCCCAGCTCCTGGAGTTTCATATCCTGATCAAGGCCCCAGGTACATTGTTTCTTTGCAGTTGCCCTTACTGTGCACGACGAGCTCTGTGCTAGAGCTGCTGGAGCCCGCCGGGTTTGCTGCCGTGCACGTGTAGCGGCCCGTGTCGCCAGGCTGCACGAACGCGACCTGCAGGGCACCAGTGCTCAGGATTCTCCTTCTGATGGACTCGGTTACTTGCTGGCCATCTTTATGCCAGCTGATCTCTGGCCCGGGGTAGCCTTCAGCCTCACATGGTAAAGTGACAGAATGATCCACAGGAACAACATACTGCTGGAGCTGAGACTTGATAATAGGCGGAACTGAAAAAGAATTAACAAAATTTAGGAAAGAATTATATGTTGTAAGAAGTATATAACACTTCTGTTCTTAGTGAAAATAATCCTAAAAGCAACCTTCATTCTTAAAGCAGACAGACTACTAAAGTGACTCTATTCAGCGTGACATCAGCTTAGAAACATTAGCTCCATTTGTGCAGGTCGAAACTCAATTTTGACCAACAGAAAGTGTGTATAAATTCCTCATCTGTCAGACGTTACAAAACATCACTCTAACAAGAGTTTGAGTTCAAGACTTACCTTGAACTTTCAGTTTGATCTTCCCCAGAGCTGTGCCAGCTGGGTTTTGAGCAACACACATGTAAGTGCCAGCGTCTTCCACAGTTGATCTTGCAATCTGTAAACTGCCACTGGGAAGAACCATATAACTATTGCCTGAAACAAGAATAATAGTAGTAGAAACTTTGATATATATAAATACAAATATATAATTATACATACATGTGGATATGTAAGTAGTTATACACACGAGTTCCTTATATTTGATTTAAATATGCAGGGAATAGAAAATAAGTTTTTGTGATACAGCAAAGTAGACTGAAATTATAGGCTTTAGGAGGATACCTGTGGTGATGATATTGAAACCCTCCTTTTGCCATGTTATTATGGGTCGAGGCGTACCAGTTGCTTCACATGGGAGTAGAATGGGATTGTTCACAATGACATCCAGTGTCCCTGGCTGAGTTTGAATAGTTGGTGGTTCTGCAAACAAAATCAAAATGCAGCCAGGTTAGAATATCTTTCATAGATAGAAAATAAAAGAGAAGACACTAAAATTGCATAATCTGGGAGTCTGAGAAGGTTGAACTACTAGGATCTGGATTCTGCTGTCCTAATGAAGAGCTCAGTGGGATTAGTCTTACATATGACAAATATGTTTAGTGTGAGTCTGGATACAAAACATGGCTGTCCATATTTCATGTAGTTTGCCATCACAGATACATTTTAACTTAGAAAGAAAGGAAACAAAACCCTTAACAACAACAACAACAAAAAACAGCGTTTTCTGGATAGCTCTATCCAAGGCATCAGAGTTGTAATATGCAGAGTAACCAGTGCATGCACAAGGCAATTCACTTGATTCAGCTGCTAACTGTGATGGTTCGGCCTAACCTTAAAATTACTCTGCAGCGTGGCCATGTATTAAATGGGTGATGCCTTCTGACAGGCTGTATTTTCTGTTTTGCTTCCCACCTTACCCTGAACGTGAAGAGTAACGTGTCTGTGGGCAGAGCCAGCTGCGTTGTGGGCTAGGCAGGTGTAGCGACCTGCATGCTCTAACCGAGCGGCAGGGATTTCCACAGCACCTACAGTACAGGGAGACAGAGAGGTTGCCATCACAGAGAGCAGTGTCTTTCAAAGAAAAACTCCCCTACAACATTTATCTTGAAAGTTTTACATACTTATTTTTTAAAATTGGGGAGCTGGTTGTTTAGGGGATTGTATTTTTTCTTTTTTTAATCCTAGAGATGCACAGTGACCTCCTTTCACCGATTTTCTGTGGCTAAGCTTCAGCCGTGCACAGTACCTGAAGAGAGAATTCTGTAGCCATCTTCTCTGGGAAGCAACTTTATGCCATTTTTGGTCCACTGAACTGAGGGAGCAGGAACCCCTGAAGCCGTGCAGGAAATTATCGCTGGAGACAGTTTTGTTACTAAAAGATCTGTGGCTTCATCTGCTATGGATGGAGGCACTAAGAAAAGAAGATCTGAGTTAGGGTTACTTGTCAATTTTCATTTTACAAGTTCTTAGAAATAACTTACTACCTAACCTGTGAAAAAACAGGCTGAAGGGCATTGAGATCATTAAAGAACCATTAAAAAAAATCTCAAAATTGAAATACTCTAAGGAAATCCTGGGCTATCCATGTGTAACAGCAATATCCCCTGTACCTTGAACAGTGAGCTCAACTGTTCTTTGATCTCCTCCTGCGCCATTTGATACAGAGCACTCATAGACAGCAGTGTCATCCACGGTGGGAGATATGATTACTAAGGAACCTGAAGACAGAAGTCTGCACGGAGAAAACAGAAGAAAGTAGAGTCATTGAAATACTTCTCCTCAGGTTATTGAAACACTGAACTTGCCACCATACAAGATCAGATCATATATGGCTAGATTTTTAAGTGCCAAAATGAATCCCTGAAAACTGTAAACCTGTGATGAAAAAAGGACGTTTCTCACCTGTACATATTCTGGTTTTGGTCAACATGAAGCAGATGTCCATTCTTTGTCCAGCTAACTGCTGGTCTGGGAATTCCAGTGGCTTCGCAAGGCAAAGTGGTCTGCACATTTACAGTCACTGTAATATTGCTAGGTCCTGGAGCAATGGCTGGAGGAACTAGAGGGCAAACAAAGTCAAACTATTCGGAATGACCATAACACATGGACATCAACACCTTGTATCTAAATATAGACCTCCTCCATCTCTATAAACACAGTTTTAACTACTTGAAAACATTCACTTAACTTTTATAAATAAGGATTAACTAAAAAGTACTAAACATGGAGCATTAAGTGTGTCAATTCTTTCTATTTCCAGTTGTCTCACACACATGAGATAACAAGGAGCTAAGGCAGACAGAATTTCACCAGCACGACCAACTGGAATCAGCTCGAATTTAAGCAAGAAACTAAATTTAACTGACTGCCTGCTTCATAAGGGGTGATCCTGGTAAGAAACCTAAGACGCTGGTCACTCTGGAGAGCTACGGCAACTTGACAGCACTCCTTTCTGTGGTCCTGGTTCCTCATTAAATAAGACCAGCTTGCATGATCCTGTCCAAATGGAAAAAAATATATAGCTTCAGACTTACTTGAACACACGAAATTATCTAAAAGCAGAATATTTACCAAGGACTTGCAGATCAATTCGCTTGCGTTCAGTGCCAGCTGCATTGGTTGCCATACACATATATCTTCCTGTGTCAGTCACATGCGCTGAGTGGATGTGCAGGGATCCATCCTCTAATATGGAGTATCTGAAACAAAGCCATGGATTTTTGACCCCTTCCCAGTACAGAGAAAGTCACAGCCGACTGTGATAGCATGGAAGAAACAGATGACTTAGGGCGCACTAGGAACAATCTAAACATGTGGCATCTTAATTTGGCCGCATACAGTTTTGCCATTTGATTGTACTAGATTTATTGTGACTCTTTTTCCTTTTATCACAGGTAAACTCAGGGAGCTTTGGATTTGCATGAAATTGCTTGTTTTCACCTTGCCTGCAGCCTGGAAGCCTTGTTTCACCAAGCTCCAGGCATTTCAAAAAAATGTAAAGATTTTTCATTTTGAAATCTCTCACTGTTGAAAATCTTTAGTATCACAAGAGAAATCATTACCTTTAGGTTGCCAAAGGAGTTTTGTTTGTTTGTTTCTTAATAATAAAAGGGACAAACCTTTGGCACTGCTATTTTTCTGCAGAATAATTTCTTTAAAGTAGATTCTGCCACAGAACTAATTGGGGAATCCAAGATGTTTGATCAATTTTTTTTTTTAATTAGTACACTTAAAAAAAAAAAAAAAAAAAAAANNNATTTTAATTAGTACACTCAAAAAAAAAAAAAAAAAAAAAAAGACAACTGTTTATTATGACTATTGGACAATACCTGGTGGTGTTTCCAGAAAAAAGAGCTCCATCCTTCCTCCACGTCACTCTTGGGGCTGGTACTCCTTCTGCAACACACTCCAGAACAGCAGAAGCATTTATATGCACAACAGCTGTCTGAGGACTGCTTCGGATGGTGGGAGCAACTGGGAAGGCAAAATCTCAGATGTTACATCACAAAACTTTATGAAACGACTGAAACTTCTCACACAGAAATCGTGACAAGAAAAGGTATAGGAATGATTGCAACAATAGTGGCACCACACAAACGAGTTTCTTACCGTTTTGTGTAGCATGTGGTAATTGCCATGATGCAGTTGGGAATGAAAAACAAAAGTGATCTGAGATGACTAGAAAGCTGACATTTGCAAGCTACTGCAAAGATTATCATCCAGTTAAAACAGTAGAAAAGTAGAAAAGGCGTATTTGCTTCAGCAAAACAAAGACTGGAATTGATACTCTTATTGTCCAATTAAATTAAGGAGGAAAAACAAATTTTTTAGGGCAAGGGCAGTGATGGGCAAGAAAGAAGAAGCAAATACCTATGCCTGGGTTGTGAGAAGCATACAAACAGGAAGAAAATTTCTCTTCATCACCATGTCATAATAGAGCAGCTTCTCATCAGAAGAGGAATGAGGAAATAAACAGGCTTAAAAAACTTCTAAAAGTAGAAAAATACCTAGGATAGTACAGCATAGCTATCAAGACACATAAGATCCCTCACGCCCTTCCCACTCTCAGTGCAGAGATCACAGTTTTCAAGTAACTTGCAAAACGGGTAGCCAAGACAGGGACAAATCCAAATCCCCCAAGATGCCAGCAAAACGTTCAAAGAATCTGTCTAGATGCTGGCACAACTGAAGAAATAGAGCTGGACCTGTAGGTAAATACAGCCTAAGCGGCCTGTGCTCGGCTCCGAAGAGACCAGTAAATACTTCTTCCTAGCAATACGGACTCCAGTGGAAATACCATGCAAAGACTGAAACATTCCAGAAGACATCCACGTTTTTACCATGCACTGTCAGCACGAACTCCCTGGTCATCTTTCCTGCAATGTTACTGGCCACGCAGGTGTAGCTCGCGGTATCGCTGAGGTCAGCATTATTGATTTGCAAGTATCGTCCGTTGGACAGGATCCGAACCCGAGGAGTCCCCTGCGGAGACAGAGTTTGACAGATTTAACTTCACCCTTGTTCTCTGCTCAGAAGACCAGAGCCTTCTTTTGTTGCTGTGTAATAAGACTCATAACAGAATAGCAGACAGAGCGCAGGGTGACTGAATTCTCTCCTTAACTTTGTTTACACAGTGGTAAAGGTAACAGGATGACCAACACACAATTCCCTGAAGAATTCATTACAGTTTTAGAAAAATTATTGTTTATTTGTTCTACCTTCAATATGTGTCAGTCATATTTTGAATGAAAATGAGATCTGAAATTCTCATCTAGTCTTATGGCTGAGGATAGCAGCTACAACAGATACTCGGAGCTCCTCCATCTCTGCACTTTTCTGTACTTGCAGCCAGCTGAGCCAGTCTATGGTGCAGAATTGGCAGTGTTGGAGCCTCACAGCTGAAATTTCTAATTCCATGCAAAGTGCAAGGATTGTGCCTAAAAAGCTGCTATAGGCCAGACCTTCCTACTATTTTCTGCTACCACATCACAATCACATCACAAAACACATAGAGAGCTTGAGTAAGCCTTGAAATGTGCACAGTGACAACAAAGACAACGAAGCCAAAGGGAAAGGTGCTCTCCTCCATGACACTGATTCAAAAAACAATGATGTTTTAAATTGAAATAAGGTTGCAATCTGAAAGTCTGACTTCCTCCAGTACTCTCTCGTCACTGTAAGACCTCCATTTTTCCAAGATATGGAGAAGCACATGGCACAGAACTTCTCTTCTCCAATTGCTTAATATAACTAGGTCAATAAATTTCTTTGAGGTTTAGAAAGAAACCGCACACTCAGTAGGCACTCATGTTTTCCTGACGTCTGTAGTATGTCCTTATATAAGCTATGCTGGAGAAAGAAATGATGGTAGGGATAAGTAAACCTAGGTCTGCTGCTTCAAAGATCACATGACAAATTAAGAGGCCTGTGTGAAATTTATATCTCAGGTTTCCTGTTAGAGGAGAGCTAAATCTAGATAATAAACTAGATAAACTAGATAATAATTCCTCATAAATTCAAAGACAGGAGGATTTACTATACTGCTCAACCAACGTATCTCAACGACAGAGATAAATTCCTGTGACTACCACTGTGTTTTCTCTTATTTCTTTATCTTTTGGCAAATAACTTCTAAAAGTGGTTCCTTCTTTTCATGTTTTGCTTAAGAGAGTTTAGAAAAAAGTAAACAAAAAATCAAGAGAGTTTAGAAAAAGTAAAAAAAAAAAAAATCAAGCATTAGTTAAAATGCAAGGGTTTCAGGAAAGAAAGAGTCCAAAAATACTCACAAATTTAACTCCCAAATACTCTTTCAAACTTTTATAGAATCATTATCCAACTAAAGACCTAAAAATTGAAGTGATAGGAGTATTCCAGTCACACATCGTGAATGAAGAGCACTCAGGCAAGGAGTGTTTCTCTTAGGGCTGTTTCTAGTCACCTTTTCTGCTCCATTCAAGGTGACACTCCCTAGCTGCACTCATTGAGGCAATCTCTCTCAATAGTCTTGCATTTTCCACTATTACTTCATGCTTCTAAACTTTAAAAGAGACAGAGCCTGAGAGAGGAATGCTGTAGCTAAAGCAAGCAGCAGGACCTTTTGAAAAAGACTTTCGGCAGTGAAACACTGGAAATTCCCTAAGCAGCTGTTATTTTTTTCTACTTACTAATAACCACTAGGGAGAATTGAAACTGGAACCAGCTGCAAGACAGTGCACATTTCTGATAGGAGCACTCTGTAAGCTTTGCTAACGTATTAGTATGACTAACAAGTTCAAATTACCTAAACAAAAACAGTCTGACTACAGAGTATCTTCCAGGGAAGTAACTGAGATGTTTGTGTAAAACAAATTTCTGTATCCACCATAAACAAACCACAGTTAAATTTTGGATGCAGATTACTAGATCCACTACAATTATGGGAGAGGCAATTCCTAAGCCAAATCGGTTTCCTCTTTATTCACAAATAGGATCTAGATGGGGAAAAAATATTGAGTTCAATTGATAACTGAACTTTAGTAGATCAACTGGAAAGCACCTGGTTACTGACTGAAAAGCCTAAGTGATCCTAAAGGAGAGGATGTCCTATAAAGAAAATTTCCTGCTGAGCTATCCACATCTTACCGATCACCTCTTAGCTGGCAAGGACTTGAAGCCTTACATGACTCTGCCTGGAGTTCAGAGTGAAGAAGGTAGTTATTTGTTTTCCACATAAATTTAAATGCCTTTCCAAATGCTACTAGAATATGAGGATGCATAATATACCCAAGGAAGCTACCTTTCCTGGGAAGCCATTCAGGAGTATACCGAAGGCTTCTAGGATTGTTCAGAGGATCCAGAAGGAGCAAGGGATCCCCCTAAAGGAAAAAAGAACAAGTAACAGCGGGATGGCCACTTCAGGCACTCATTTAGGACTAACTGTGCTTTTATTGGGACTACTGAGCTTCTCTTGAAAGCAAGGAAGTGTAGCTTAACTGCACTGAAGGGGGAAGTGAGCTGAATAAGAAACCTCAAGCACTGTGTGCACAAAATAAAGGGAGCAACAGAGCAGTGCAAGTAACATCACTGCTTTACCTCTAGGAGTTCTCCATCTTTAAGCCACGAGATTGTTGGAGGTGGCACAGCATCTGACTTGCATTCCAGTATAACTTGTCTGTTCTGCAACACAGTGAGGTCCTGAGGACCACCGGTGCCAGCAATGTTAGGAGGAACTGTTGCAAAAATTAAGAAATACAATTAACACTACACATATGAGCTACCATTAAAATCATTCTCTCGAAATATCCATTCTATTTCTCAAGGTGTAGAATGCACACAAGACTACAATGCCTAGTAAGTAGTTTTATTTTTCCTGCCTTATATTAAGCATATCACCTTTGTTTAGCTGATAGACCTGATTTTTAAGACACACACTGGAAACTACTTTGTGAGAAATTAATTCAAAGCCCATTCTTAGTGACAATTTCAACATTTAAACTGGATGGAGCAGGGATGGCAGACCTTCCCTACTCTCTTCATTAAGAAACCTGGTAATTATAATTTTGAAAACACCCAATGCTTATTGTAGAATTGCAGAAGTCCTGTTTCTATTTCCTTTTCTCTCACTGCATTTCATGAATTCATATTTAGATACGATCCCTACTTTTTTCTTCTGAACAACTAACCATATTATATAGATATATTTGATTCTTTTTCCAACAACCCAGACCAACTGAAAAATGATATATCTATACTGTATCTATAGCTTACTCATTCAAAGCAAAAACTTGAAATTAAAACAGAAAAGTAGTTACATCAGTTGAAACTTTCCCTTTTAACTGGCCTATACACAAAAATGTAAACTATCACTTTCTCAAAGCACAATGTTTCATATTTGCATTCAATAGTACATAACTAGGTAAATGAGAAAACTGATACATACCTAAGTAGTTTACAATATCAAATAATAGTATTTTTCCTAAATTCGGCTTACCATGCACTCTTACTAAATACTCCTTATCATCATCTCCTGCTGGGCTAGATGCCAGACATGTGTATCTTCCTGTGTCTTCCACCTAGAAACACCCAAGTAGCTTCAGAAGAAATTTCAGGACATGGGAACAATTCAGAAAAACAAGAAGTACAAACTTTGGCAGCAAGATTTAGCAGGTAGCAATTAAAAGCAAAAGTAATGGACAAAGAATGTCTGAAAATAAAAAGTGATCTCAAAACTTGGTTATTTTCCCAGGGCAGAATTGTCCAGAGGTGGTTTGCAAGCTGCAGGGCCCCCAAAAATGGCTTTGAAAAACCCATCACCAATTAGAATCTTCTCTTTGTGCTGCTTTTTGTGACCGGTTACCAGGGAACCCAGAACTGATGACGGGTATCAGTCTGCAAGGGTCAGCTATGGGTACTAAGAAAATCTTTTCTGCATGCACACTCATTAACACCTGCACGCTGCCTCTTTTCTGTAGACTCTTCATTGCAAATGTAAGGAGTGTTTGCTTACAAACCAGACCAGCAACAATCAGACTGCTCATCCTTTTCCCCAAGCACTGCCCCACCTATGTTTGGTGAACTTCATAGGCCAACTGTAGGTGTCATAGCTTTAGTTTCTTAATGCAGTTTTATAAAGACTATTTTTAACTAGGACTCTATTAGAGCCTGAATTGATCTAAAACTTTTTATTTAATCTTTCTTTTTTTTTTTTTTTTCCTAACTTGCACATACACAAAAACAAAATAGATGGTTTTCCTCTGAGAGCTGAAAATGCAGGTGGACGCTTTTGGGGAGGGAGCTTTTTAGGATGTCTCACAGGAGGCAGTTCTGCAAACTCTCCTGGGGTTGTTGTCCAACTGAGCATGTTTTGAAATAAGTAGTTTACCTGAGCACTGGTTATTCGAAGCACTTCTCCTCTTAGGACATGAACATTATCATTCTGCAGAAGCGGGCGCCCATCCTTCATCCATGAGATTTTGGGGACCGGAATGCCAGTGGAGATGCAAAGAAGTTCAAGGGGGTTGTTAACAATAACAGAGAGCTCTTCTGGTCGATCAGAACCATTGATATGAGGCGGCTCTACAGAACGAGAACCAATTTCTTCATGAACTCAAGCAGCCTCTAACACCTGGTATGCAGGCCTCATGCTTAGTGTTTGTACAGTTAGCCCACACGAATCCACCAAGCAGCTCATGTAATTTCCCTCTGTGTCTGTCTAGTAATTTCTGTATCTTGTCAGTTTAAATTAGTAATTATAAAATGTTTTCATAATTTGGGATTAAAGAAATGAAGATTCTTATTAGTCCTTTGGCTGTTTTAACTTCACCTATTTTCTATTGACAATTTAGCCAATCTAGCCAGTTGGCAATAGCTAATTATCAATCTGCCAAGCTGATTTTCTACCAAAGTCACCTGTTTAAATCAAGTTACTCTGTAAAACAGTATACTCTTATTTTTACTCTTATTTAGTACTTCCAAAATCTTGAGGAAAACTATACATTATATTATATGTCACACATCTCAAGGTAACTCTTGTTTTCTTATTTGTCTTATTTATCCATAGTATCTTTTTAAAAAATACTTGTTACTCCTAGAAATTTTATAATTGCTGTCCTGGGTAGACACTTCCTGCCCATATTTTGTTTGACTGAAAGGTTAACACTTACCCAGCACCTTTAGAGAGAAGTGCTTGCTGATATCCCCGGCTTCATTTGATGCTACACAGGTGTATTTGCCTGTATCATCAGTTTCTGCTTTGACAAAATGAAGGACCATCCCTTGGTTTTTTAAAGTCAAGTGATCTCCAAGGCTTAAAGGATGTCCATTTTTAAACCACGAGATAGTCGGAGTGGGAACGCCATCGGTCACACACTGCATTGAAGCTGAATTGCCTCTTACTATAGTCACATCCTCTATTCCTCCTGCATTATCCAAACTTGGTGGCACTGCAGAAAAACAAAGAGCTGATTAATACGAAGTCCACTCTACGCACCTACCCCTTCTGCATTTCCTCACCTCATTACATTTATTTTTAATAGGTGTGTTGAAATTCAGCTGGCAATTATACATTGTTATTCAACCTGAAATATCTGTGGCCTAGGTGCCTGTTCAAGAACGACTCTGAGGGTTAACAGTTTCCGTATTAAAAACTTTTAGAAAAGCAAACTTTTTCCTAAAGGCTACCTAAGATACACATTTGTGAAAGTCTGCAAGATTATATTTGTGAGAAAGAAAGCAGATGAGGTTAAGAAATGAATCAAGAAGTATCTCCTTATTTTTTGTATATACCGTTTCAGAGCAACTTACCAAAAACTTGAAGATTGTAATGTTTGTTGTCCACTCCAGCTCTGTTGGATGCTACACAGGTGTACACACCAACATCAGACACCTGCACTCGGACAATTCTGAAGAAAAAGAAAACATTTCAATTCAGCTGTAAATGGAATATATTGTTATGCCTCCAATATGGCATGCATTGGTCCAAGTTCACTCTCATTTTCAACAATATTAGCAGAGCTCTGTTGGTATAGCAGAAGAAAGCAGAGAACTCATCTAGTTAAAATAACTGAAAACCTACCTGAGAATTTTTCCACCAGACAGCAACCTGATTTGGGAGGAGATTGAAAGAGGAAGTCCATTTTTTAGCCAGTTTATCTGTGGGGTTGGAGTTCCAGCAGCAGTACACTCAACATTTATGGAAGTGTCCACAAGGGCAGTGAGGTCCTCTGGTTCATCTTTATTATCGGCTATTGCTGGTGGAACTATATTTTGTAAGTGTTGAAGACGGAGATATTAAACAAGATAGCAACCCAAAGCAAGGAAAAACACAGCACCTAATCCCCACAGGCAATGCAACAAGCAGCAGCTACGCAATTCCTCAAACTGTAAGTTCTCCAGCATTAATGTTGAGCATTAATTAATATCCATTTTAATATGCAAAATCAAAGGCACAGTAGAAGGGTGATTTTTTCATCTCTTTGTTCACAGTTGGTACTCTGGCTGGGATTCACAGGGATTACCTAATACAACAAAGGAGTAGTACTGTGGTAAATTGGCCCCAAGTGTATCTTCCTCTACAAGAAAAATTGTCCCAAGCAGAATTCCTCTGTTATGAGCTACACTAAAGGAACTACTTTCTGTTTATCCCCAAACCGCTATTTCAGTCATTTTATGATATCTACACTGTGATATCTATTTCATCTATTGAGATGAAATTGGAAACACATGCCTGTGGTATCACCCCAAAGACAGGCATCTACTTCTTAGTCCTCTCTGGGGAGCACTCACAAAGATAGGATTGTGAGTAAGATCTCAGTTTCACATCTGCAAAAACTCACCATATACATTCAAGTTAAAAATTCGGTCTTCCTCTCCTGCAGGATTAGTAGCCACACAAGTGTATTTTCCTGTATCAGAAGGGACAGCTCGGAAAATGTTTAATGTGCTGCCATCTGGAGTTACTCTACAAGAAAGGTCATAAAATACAGTGAGCTTGTTTACATATTCCTCTGACCTGGCAAATGAACAGCCAGTTTTATACATTTAAATCAACTACCTCTATCCTCTTGGGAAATTTGGCTAGAAAACCACACTCTCTGCAAAGTATTATTACTAAAGATAGGCTAAAAAGCTTTTCCTAGAGATGTCCTGCTCTAGCTTGTATTGGGTCTCAGTTTCAGCCATGCTACCTATTGCATCTGCATCAACCCCTACACTAGACCAAGAGCATTTTTGGCTTTTCCCTCAGACCCTCAAATCTTCTGGATCAAAACAAAAAGCAGGGTTTGGAGTACAGCCAGTGTTTTAAGTTGAGGGCACAGCTGTGCTTCATCTTCTTGGGAGGGAAGAAGGCAGGGAAAGCTGCCTGATGGGGTCTGGACACAGTGGTGGGCAATGAGGGCCTGGCACTTTGAGCCCCCTGTGCCAGCCTACAGGGAAGCTTAGCAAGAGAAAGAGCATTCACTAATATTTTACATATTACAGACTTCCTCTTTGTAAGCAGGCCATTCCATACATTTTATACAGTATCTGGATAGCACAGAAATCCAAGTAGTGACAAAACATGCTAGAATCATAAAAGCTAAAGGGAGAGAAGATGTCTTAATCTGGCTAAGCTAAGACTGTTCAGGCTCAGTGTTTTAACTCTCCTCTTTGGGCTTTAAATTACACAAGGAGAGAAGTCTGCAAAGTCTGCTTAATGTTTGCTTGCCTTATTCTTTGTGATTCCTCACTGGCAACAGCCTGTCCATCCTTAAGCCACTGCACGACAGGCACGGGCACTCCCTCAGCGTCGCAGACAAGCTCGATATTTTCTCCCCGGAGCACGCTGACCTCGCTGGGCATTTCGGAACCAGCAATATTAGGAGGAACTGGGAACATGGGATGGAGGTGAGAGAAGATTGGTCAGCAAGACACATTGCACTAACACAGGTGAGGAGTATTAATGTTCATTCTAATTTCTCATACAAATCCCCTCACTGCACTCATATACCATACCCTGAATGGAAAGGATGTAACTTTTCTGAGCTTTTCCTTCTATGTTAGAGGCAACACACGTGTAGGTCCCACTGTCTAGAAGCTGAGAACGAGCAATCTGAAGCTTGCTGCCACCTGATAAAATGTGCACTTCAAGAGAGTCGGAATTTTCTGAAAACACACAATAAGAGATCACTGCAAAACAGGCCAAAGAGCAAACACAGATTGCAAATACTTTCCATTATAATTTCAAAACAAAACAAAAGGATTTTGATCAGTTAAAGAGTCCATTTAGAGACAGATGAAGAAGAAACAAAGAACAGACTAAGAATAGCACAGCTGTACCCCAAAGGGGGAGAAAAGAGCAGCAAAAGCCTGTAACAGAACGTTACCTATTGCTTTTCCATTCTTAAGCCATATTAAAGTTGGAGGAGGAATTCCAGTAGCATCACATATGAAGGTAACAGGATTACTGACAGTTTCATTGACCCACTCTTGCTCAGGGCCTTCTATATTTGGTGGCACTACAAATTAAATGGAAGCAATATGAAGAGTTTGGTTACCAAATACTTTTGGGAGTTTATTTGTCTGCTGTATAATAACAGCTACCGTAGATGACGTAGCATATGCTCACCATAAACATTAAGATGGAAATTTTTATCATCACGCCCTGCAATATTTATGGCTTTGCACACGTATTGCCCAGTGTCATAAACCTAGAAATAAAAAAAAGAAATTCTGATGTTGATTTAATTTTAATGCTACACGCCCTTGCGATTTAATGCTAGAATTTAACTCTAAGCTCTTTTTACAGAATGAAAGGCCTCCTGCAAATACTTTGCCTACTGACACCTAGTGGAACACATCAAAAAGGGCAAAATTATCACTTAACAGTAGTGGAGTAGGTGCAGATGCAGCATCTCACAAGTCTCGCCTACCTCAGCGCTTTTGATCTGTAACGTTTGCCCATCTGCTAAGATCTCCACATTTGCAGACTCTGAAATTATGCGCCTGTTCTTGTACCATGTGATGACTGGTGGTGGGATAGCATTGGATTCACACTCTAATATCACCGGGGTGCCCACTCTCACATTCATCACCGCCAGCGACGTCCCACTATGGTCTTTGATGCTTGGGGGGACTGAAGAACAAGCTGAGAGTTATTTCTGCCTTTGTTTTGTCAGAGGGGGAAAAACAACCTAAGGAAAAATATAAAATACTGCATTTTCACGGCAGTAGATATTATTTCAGAAAAGAGTAAAAAACAAACAAACAAACCAAGGACAGTTAGGAAACTCTTCTTCTGACTTTCCCCAGCTTGGTTTCTGGCAATACAAGTATATTCACCGCCATCTGATAGTTTGGCTCGGGGAATCTGCAGAGTTCGAGCACCTAAAGTAGAGAGAGAAGACTTCAGTTTTATTCCTGCTTATTATACCAACCTCAAATGTTATTTTGAAATTGCAGGTCTAAAAGACTGAGTGTAGGCACTATATTAACCTTATATTCACAAAAGCACAGGGCTGAAGATCATCAGGAGGAGTAGAAATGATGCAGGCACTCCTGGGCCTCATTGATGGGAGACCTTGGGATGGGTAGAAAGACCTCAGAATACAAGAGTTTCTACCTGAGAGATCAAAAGTTTGGTACGGATTAATCTAATTCCTCAGTGAAGACGATGGTATGGATGTATTTTTTTGCCTCTAAACCACCAGAATTTATCTTAATTCCTACTTCAATTTTTGATTTGAGGGGTGAGTCAAAGTGACACAGTTTTTATCAATACCTACACTAGGGCACCTCGATTACGTGACCCGCTCTCTCAGCTTTCCCACACAAAAAGTTTATTTCATTTCTTTTAGGTCTGAGTTAGTTTCCTTTTAAAGTGAACCCACATAACAGCCCAAATATTAAATGTTTTACAAACAGAGTAGACCAAGAATAGGCCAAATGTCTTACTGAGGTAAGTCTACTCCCTGGAGTGATAGTGAGAATACACTGGCTTAGTAAATGTCTGCCACCTTTATCAATGCAAAACAGACAGAGGTTAAGTGCAAGAGCTGCCAAGGCAGCAGACTCCTCACCAGGCACAATGAAAGTGTTGGTATTTGAGCTGACAGGTTTCCCATTCTTGAGCCAGTTGAGATCAGGAGGTGGAAAGCCAGTGACCTCGCACATCAGAGAGATGAAGTTATTCACCACCACAGTCACATTTTCAGGATTGGTACCAACAACACTTGGAGGAACTGCAGGAGGAAACACATTAATAGTCAAAGAATTGAGTTAAAAACATCTTTCATATCCTATGAACTGATCTCTGCTTTCTGGCTGTATCTGGAAATGTGACCAAAGCTACTTTAGCTGTCATCTCTTTTCCTACAGTTCGCAAAAACTTCACGTGCAATCCTTTCCCTGTTTAGGATTTAGGAAGACTAACTAAGCTATCACACATTCTGCAATTCCTGACTAACGAATTATTAATTATAAAACACTGTATTCACAAGAACTTTTGCTATGTAAGGCAATTAAATTTACCTTGTCAGAATATATGGGAGGATTTATCATTTCTTGTTGATATTCTGAACTTCTCCTGTTCTTTCTTAAATAATCTCTTTTTTTCAAGCTAGAGAACCACAAATGACTCCTTCTGCTCTAGTTCACAGTCTCTTTGTTAGCCAGACAAACCTGTCCTGCCATGTTAACCAGTTTAGAAGTCTGGCACAAGTGTATTGATCTAAGGCTGCATTTTTAAGCTTACAAGTCCTAGTATTTCTAAATACAAGAATATTTTAACATTTGATCTCCTACAATTACTATTTAAAACTAACTATAAATTTCTTCTTTTTAATAAATCCCAAGTCTTAGTTTCCATATTTTTACAATATGGATGTATAAAACACTTAGGAGGAAAGCAAAGGCATGTTCTTGGCTCCACTGGGTGGAAAAATCTTTCCAAAGAACATAGAATCTTCTTCCTCAAAGAATAAAATGTTAAAATATTCTGGACCACATCCACCCAAAATACTCCAGCTGCTTTCTGTCACTTGAATGACACAGAGCAGTCATTAAGCTAAGTTTATGGCTCCTCTGTGGCACTGCGGAAACTAACAACAGTCAATGGCACCGGGTGATTTTGCCCATGTTTTTCAAATTGGAATAGGCAAGGACTATTTCTCCCTGATATAAATGAGGGTTACACAGTTCACAAGAATAAATGGGGGATTCTGATGTGATGACATTTTTTCATTATTTACATTTATTTACTTTTAGCTGCTTTCCCATAGATGTGATTATTGGCAGTGCAAGACAGTGGGAAATTAAACATATAGGGCCAAATCTGAGCTGTTTTTTAATGAATTTTGCATAAACTGTTTATGTGGTATATATTCAAACAATGCAGCCTTTTACTGCATGTGCAAAACAGTCACAAACGTGCCACATTTTATAGGATTATTTAATTTACATACACAAATGTATTTATACAGAAGTACAGATACATTAACGGGTTCAATCTTAGCACTCAGTATGAAAATTACTTATCTACCCTTACTGTATATTAAAGTAAAAGATTGAGATTTTCAAATTGGACGCTTTCTACTATGTCAGAAGCGCCATTACACTCAATGAGATGACTTAAGCACTACACTAAAATAAATAAAATTAAACTAAACTAACCTGATTTGAAAGGAAACAATCAGCAAAATAGGGATTAATACACTTACCATGAACATTCAGGTTAAAGTATTTTTTGGCACTTCCAGCTACATTTTCCACAATACAGATGTATCTGCCGGTATCTGTTATTTGGGAATTCAAAATCTAAGAAAAAGAAACATAACTTTAGTAGAGCTGATATACCAGGCAGCTTACAATTAAAGCATCAATTTTGGGGTGTTTCAGATATTTTTTGTTTCATTGGGACTCTTCTGCCCTACTGTACGATAAATTGCATTAAGAAGAAACCAACCTGAGAAACTTTTACTGATGCTATTCCTTTCAAAACCTGCACATTTCAGACCTCCAGAAAAGCCAATGAAATATCTGTCATATTAAGCTAATTCAAAAGGAATAACAAAAGAATTATTCCCAAAATATTTGAAATAAAAATCTTAACATTCTGTATGTTTTTTTGTATGTTATTGCATTCCTAATTCACGGTGCAACAATAGATGGAAATAAGCTCAGCTCTCTGCTCATCTCATTTCATCTAGCAATTGGAGTAAGTGGGGGTTTCTTCTTCAGAATAGATTACTTTCTAAGGAAAGTAAATTTTCCAAAAATTAAACACCATTAAGGCAGCTCAAACAAAACCGACACCACTGGTTGTTCTAAAGAATGATTATTCTGTTTGCAAGATTATTTTTAACCAACTGATTTCCCTGATGCAGCTCACAGAACGACCCCACAAACATTTAATTCGGGGAAATGGCACAGGAATGAGGATAAGTTGCTGAGGGGTAGGAACAAGGGACAGATGCTCCTTAGGTTGGCAGCACCTCCAAGATGAATAAAAAAGAAATAGAGCATTGCACACTCAGTAAATCTAAACAGATTCACTTGGCGCTACCTGTAACCTTCTTCCATTGGATAAAAACATGCGCTTGTCGTCTTCTGCTAGAAGGTGGCCCTCCTTTTGCCAAGTGACATTTGGGGCAGGGCTACCACTTGCCAGGCAGTCCATCACTGCCGTGTTGTTCACAAGCACCGTCACTTCTTCAGGCAGGTCACCAGCAGCTCCACCGATGGATGGTGGTACTACCGAAGAGCAAAATGTCACAACTTAGGACAGCTCAATAACAATTAAGATGACAAAACAGCAAAATCATACACAAACTGGAGACTGGATTAGGAACAAATGACACCAAGAGTAAAAACAGGACTTCTGCATATGCTTTTCCTTATATTTATAAATATAGAAAACTTCAGAAGTTAAGTAAGTCTAGGATACTCCTACAAAGCCTTTTTGTTGTTTTTATTTCAAAAGAGAAAGGGAAATGGGAAGACTCACAGAGCACGCGGACGTCATAATGAATGGAAGCTTCCCCGGCTTCATTTACAGCCACACACATGTATCTCCCAGCATCTTCAGCCTGTGCTCGTGCAATCTGTAGCACTCGGCCTCCTGGAAGGAGAATGCAAGATTTAAACCAAGCAGTTTCCATCACTCCCACACCGCCTTTCAATGGAGATCCGAGCAAGCAAAGTTATGAACGGTCAATATTTGTTCTGGATTATAAATCACTGAACATTTTTTATTTTCTTGTTACTCTGTATTGGGAGCTACATGTAATTCAGAAATTCACTTCTAAGGCTTAGAGGTGTATACTAGTTCTACTTTTCACTCTCTTCCTAACTTGAAGGACAGGCCCTTAAATAGCTTTATAAAGGGAGGATATATTCGGAATACATCTAGAGTGGTGGTCACTAATCTCCAAATAGACGAGTGGTAGCGAGGAAAAACTGTCACCTTCACCACTGTCCTTCAATCCATACCTCTCTTTGCATACACCACCCAAATCGATCCTGTTATAGGAAAGTTAAAGGAAGTGCCTAAGTCTGAGCACTGGGGAGAAGCGTTTCCACTAGAGAAAGCTGAGATGGCCTGAGAACAATACAGTTTTTGAACAAGAAGAGTTTGTTATGAACATGAAAATTCTAGAGCTAACACCATTCCTTAAAGTGATGAAATGACATACTTCAATACTCACCAGGTAGTATCAGTACTTTCTCAGTAGAGCTTAGCGGGGAGCCATCTTTATACCAGGTGAGCACAGGGGGAGGAACTGCGTTGGTCTCACAGTACAGAGAAAGGGGATTGTTGATAATCACGTCTTTGTTTTCTCCTCTTCCTGTGTCCACCATGTTACCAGCTTCCCACTCTCTGTAATGCTTTCGGAAACTCGGAGGAACTGTGATTGGGGGGAAAAAAAAACATTAGAATGGATATTACCAATTTTAAAGTCAAGAAATAAACACATATTGTAATCACTAATAGCATTAATAGGAAGTCATGTATACTAAAATCATCCCCTAAATATAACTGAGCCAAGCTAATTCTAGTTCATTTCGTGAAAATGAACAACAGATCAATCTGGTGAATGTTTTCTGGAGACTAACAAATACCATCGTGAGAAGATCTGCTAACAAACCACAGAGGCCATTGCTCAACATTCACTAATTTAAACACTAAGCTGCCTGGTTATGATCAAGTTTTAGCTTTAAGCTATCTCAAAAGTTCTTTAAAAAATGAGAGGATGATGAGAACTTCAGAAACATTGCAAATATCATATGTGAATGAAAGAAGAGTCAGACACTATCTTTCATGAACATACATGGGATAAAAGTCACACTGAATATTTTATCGCACAAGACCACAAAATATTGGATTGGATCAAACAGACTTGGTCTAAAAGATAAAAAATTATCAACAATTCCAACACCTCTGCATATGAGATAATCAGAAAATAAGAACTTTGTAAACTGAATGCTGTTCACCTTGTACATTTACATCAAACTCCATTTCATCCTCTCCAGCAATGTTAGATGCCACACAAGTGTAACGACCAGTGTCTGCTACCTGAGCCTCCTTAATCTGCAGAGTATGACCGCTGCCTTGGATGAGAACATGATCGTCTGCTTTAAGAGGCTGAAAGGTAATTTTACATATACATTAATACCACACAAAACCTATACCAGAATGAGACGTGTTTGTGGAAGTCATGAGGTCACCTCTCTCCTGCTTCAAAATATCGTGAGTAACCCTGATCAAACCCTTATTTTCCAAGAGACAATTTTCTTTTTATCTCTGTCAGAAACTGCGGTTCTTGATCTTTCTGATCTTGGTAGCTAGTTTCCGTGGCATCACATCTCCCAGCCGCTTCGTCTGATACTCTTGCGAAGGCTGCGTGTGGCAGCAACCACTCCGAATTCCCCCTTGCAGAGGACCCAGATGCCTCTGTGGCTTTGTGAGCTCTGCCAGCACCAAGTGGGAGACTCTTGGCAGCTTCTGCAAGGGCAGCAGAGGAACTGAGTGTGGGGCCGTTCTGCAGCACGGCCTGTGGGGAATCTACCCAAAGGCAAAGTAACTTGTGGCAATGCCCTGGAGGGCCCCTAGGCAGGGCCCTCCCAATACAACGCCCAGGTCAGTGCTGGGCGCTGGAAACCCCAGCACTCAGGTCTCTGCTGTACTGCCCAGCACCCACAATAACACCCGAGGGCGTCTGTTTGCAAAGGTCTGGCCACCAGCAAGTTTCTTGGACAACACGAAGGGAGATCCGCCAGCAAGACTCCCAGAAAGATGATTCCTACTGACTTAGCAATGTCAATGTGCCTGCCACGGTACATAATATTCCTCAGTGGTGACAGTGAATATGCAGTAGGAAACCAGCCCAGTAAAAGGAATTAAGTTGGTGACTAGCCTGTCCATCCTTGTACCAGCTGATGGCAGCAGCAGGAATCGCGTGAGCTTCACACTCCAGTGTCAGGCTGTGGTTTATTTTGATCTTCACTTCTCTGGGGGAGAGACCCATCCCTGAGATATCACCTTTGATAATGGTAGGTGGAACTGCACAGGAACAAAGGAAGTGGGAGACATTTTTTGTCATAGGCAGCACTTTAAGGCAAGTCGGATACAGGGAAAACGGTGCCGATAAGCTAAGGGCAGGCCAAGTACATCCCCCTCCAATCTGTCTCTTTCCCACAGCTGGATTAATACAGTTGTGCTAAATATTTTTTTGACATGCAAATCTGGCCATGGTCTTACCTAGCTATATATCACATTATTAGGTGTTTAGCTTGAACTCTACACATTTCTGTGTAGTGCAACCACTAAGAGCCATTTTAAAGGAAACACATATTCTCAAAAACACATGTTTTAACTGAAGTCCACACTCAGAGTGGCTGGTCAACACTCAGAATTTCCATTCTGTTGAAAATTCCAGTGTTGCAAAATCTTGTTTTGTTCTGAATCAGAATGAAGCAGAACACTTTCAAATTCTTAAACAACCCCCCACGTCGGTCTCCTAAGTTATTTTTTCAAGTGCTTCCCATTCTTTTCTCAATAGGAAATTTAAAATTCTTCCTGAAGTCTACAGTATCAGAATGACTGGCAGTTGCAATAGCCTTTGGGGGGAAGAAATGGGGCATTTATTTTGCTATATAGCTATACACTGATAATGAGCTCTTTCATAATCTTCTCATTATTCCTAATCTTCTGGGACCTTATTAGGAACTTAGTGTAATTAAAATAACAGCACAGTTACTGGGAGGAAGCAACACAAATTCTGACTAAAAGATTAGCAAATAAAAAAAGAATTAAGAAGTCATGCTTGACTGAGTCCATAATGAAGAAGCTGAGCATTAAAACAGAATATTAGGCACAGATGCCCAAAGGACAAAGTACTGTCAGGGAATCTTGCACAAGAAAGCTTCCACGCATATGGTATTTTATGGAAGGATATAAAAATAGTATCCTCCTCTTTTACCTATCCAAGAAAGTTTCCCATTAGAGGTTAAGCATTTTTTTGCACACCTCCCATACCACCCCATTTCTTTAAAAGAGCTCAAATGGTCTTGAGACTCTTTCTCTGGTTTCCCATTGTGCTGCTTTTAACTAATTTGAAATTCATAGCTGGAAAAATTACAGCGGAAACTAGACTTTGTTGCATATTAAATGTCTTTCCCTGGGTGGTACAAAGATTTCTGGCCAAAAAAAGCACTTTTAAAGGATGCAGAAACAAACTTTTCCAGTGCCTTTCCCCAGTCAATGTCAGGAGCATCCAAGCAGCCAAGGCAGGTGTTAGCTAAACAAGGCCACTAATGACTGCTTTGAAAATCCCCCCTTCTAGGACAGCCAACACTGAAAGGACAGAAATAGAAGAATGCAAACAAATCAGTACTGCAAGTATTTCCTTACTGTAGACTTTCACTTCATAGTGTTTCAAACTTTCTCCAGCCTCATTTGTGGCTATGCAGGTATATCTTCCCGTGTTGTCCTCCTGTGCATTCAGAATCTGCAGAGTTCGACCTCCTGCCAAGAGATCATTCTTTAGTAACAACCACATTATCGTCTTGCTTGCCAATGATTTAAATGGTCCGCAGGGTGTTCTTCATCCTTGCAGCCAAATTCTGCTCTTAGATGAGCACAACAAACTGAACACTTATCACCAGGTAGACAATGTAATGAACAAGCGTATAATTTACAGAGTGCTTTGATACCAAACTAGAGCTCTGCTGCTGGATTCCTGGAGAATTTGTTAACGTATTTCTGTGCAAGAGTTTTCTAGGAGATATTTAGATTTAGGGTTCTGTACGTCACAGAGAAAGAATTAAGCGGAATGAAGAAAATGAAGCATAAGCACTGAGACTAAGTAAAGGTAAACTACTGAACATACAGGGCTTGACATGAGCCTCTAAGATGTGTAGTTCTTGATTTAAGAGAAGCCCTTAATGCTCTCTGAAGACTGGACAGAGGCGACAGCCACTATGTGAAATGAAGTGTAAGCAAAAATGAATCACCGGGATTTAAGAGTTCAGGTGGCCTTTACAACTTGGACATCCAGCAATTTCCTTCCCATAGTACCCTGTTTATTTATGATTTATATTGTCTGCATTCTCAAAGATGAGTCACTATTTAATTTGGCTGCAGCTCTCTTCGGACTGCATTCCCAGAAATTGTCCCCCAATGTAGTAATTCAACCTCTAGCTAATAATACTACTCATTTTTCCTCTGAACACTTGCAGTTGACAATACTAAATTACTTGTTCTTCTGCATTACTTTACTGTTACTAGTGGAGTTTTTCTTATTTCCCATCTTCATAGATGTGCTAGTTATTCCAGAGACAAAAATGGCAAACTAATAAATAAATAAATAATTTAGAAAAATATTACCTCACATTTTAGTAACTTCATTGACTATATCTCTTTCCACCTAGCCCATTTCCACAGTGAATTTCACATTATTTATGCTCATTAGTAACTGCAGTGAACTTAAGAACATTATTTAGCTCTATGGCACAATAGGATAAACACCTCAATATGAAAAAAAATACAAGTAGCTTATCAGTTAATTGTGAAGCATTCAGAGATACTGGAACAGAAAGCTCTATAAAAGTACAAAACACTGGACTTAATAAAATACATTTTTTGATGTTATCAAAAAAAGTTCTGTAACAGTAACTAAGCAATAAAATAGTGAAGTATTATTTTCCCTCTCAATAACAAAAGCAAAGGATTTACCTGGCAATATGCGGATATTTCTGTCTGATTCCATAGGATTGCCATCTTTCAGCCAGGTGATTGTGGCTGGAGGGTACGAGTAAGCTTCACAAACTAGGGAGGTTGGGCTATTGAGAATAACAGTGATGTCTTCTGCAATTCCATGGCCATCTGCACCCACAATGGTTGGGGATACTAGGAGCAGAAAAATCACTGATCAGAGAAGGGAATGCCATGAAAAGCAACTTTTCTATTGAACAGCCAGTCTAGGAATTTGGCTCCTGTTTGATAAACTTTGCTGTAAATGAAGTGCTAGAAAATCTCAGTGTGACTGTCTGGTTGCCTTGAGATTTGTACTTTTTCTGCAGCAGCCAGCATCACTAGTTCCACCAAGTACATTAAGACTGTAGCTTTTGCTCTTATCTCCAGCCGCATTCGATGCGATACACGTGTATCTCCCTGTATCGGTGACTTGGGCATTGGTGATTTGTAGAAAACGCCCACTGGACAGGAAATTGTGATCTTCATCCTCAAGCAGAGGCTGTCCATCCTTTATCCAAGTGATCTGTGGTACAGGGTTCCCTTAATGAATTACAGAAAACTGCAAGTATTAGTTGTTCCATAGTTTCTAGAATAGTCCAATCTTTCTATAAAATGGAAATGAATATAATGAATAATGGAAAAATACAGTTTCAGAGGTCCTCTTAAAATTTATGCTTTAGGGAGACATTTTGGAATACAAATTCTGTAGTATTCTATATTCTATTCAATAGTTCAGTATTCTGTAGGCTCTCTATATACCCCCTCCTAAATTCTACAGGGTTTTTGAGCAGAAATATCATGGCACTGTCCTCTGGTTACATTGTATATAAGCTATATATAAGAATTTCTTCCTTCTGATACATGTTGAATCTTAAATTAAAAATTTCCACTGGATTGAAAGTTCCATTTAAAACAAAATCAGTAATGACTGACATCATGGGCTTGATCAGTAAAGATGAGTAATACTGTGTAATTTTACCTGTCACTTCACATGCGAGGGTAACACTGTGCTTCTCTCTGACTTTCACATCTTCCAGTTTATTTTCACCCACGATCCCTGGAGGTACTGCAGACAGACAAAAAGACATCTGTATCAAATATCTCCGTGCCTGAAGATACTAAAAAGCTGTCCAGATAGGGTCCTGGGTCACGCGCTCTAGGTGACATTCCTCGAGCCTGTTAAGTGGACTAGATGATCTCCAGAGTTTCCCTCCACCCTCAACTGTTCTGTAATCAGAATATTCCTTGCAACCACTACGTACCAAAGGCAGTGCTTGAGCTCATGCTTCGCTTGGCCACACAGACCAACATGCAGCTCAGCTAGACCTCCCAGTCAAGTCCAGATGTGAGACACAGGGGACCACAGCCTCACAACTTGCTCCCCTTGCTGTCTCTGCAGAGCTAGAGGATGCTCAGGGTGCTGAGAGGGTGCATTCCTTACACTTTTGAGCAATAGATGACAAGCAGTGGTAGTGGGCACTTCGTTAATGTGCCAGGATTAATTTTACGCACCAGCATGTTTTGTAAGTTTGTAAGCAAATTCTATCCCCCTTAAGAAGCTAGTGACTCCATTTGTTCAAAACCATTGCTTAAGAGCTGCTTGTTTTCCAAAAGTAATTGAACGCATCTATTCAGAACAGTACAGAGATATCTAGCAGTGCTATAAAATCTGCTTCTGTGGAGAAATAAAAGACATAACTATACTATTAAAATACCTACTCACACCCAAAATAGTTTACTCGGTATAAGAAAAACTCTACTGTAGGATTGACCACTTGATGACACAGGGAAGGAAAACATATTTAACATATGTAAAATATATTTAATTTGTGACCTACCAGTAAGTTGGAAGCAAAAGTTTTGTAAAAATAAGAATCACAAGCAGAATCAAGGTAAAATAAGATCTGCTGAATTCATTGTCAACTGAGAAAAAGCTGTGTCACATCAGATCTTTGATACTGATGAACAGAACAAAAAGGAAAAAGAAGAAAACAGAAAGTTACAACAAGTTTGCATCACACTGGATGGCTGGAATGGTGACAAGACTATTTCAAAGTAGCTAAATGCTGGCTGCTCAACAGGATGTGTGGTGGGATGATGGCTAGCAAAACTTGGTGGGCAGACAATGTGGCCAGTGCTGGCCCTCTCACCAACCTGTAATGCAGTTATGGTAAAGTTCCCTGCTGCCACTGTGCAAAAGATGCAAAACAGACTTTCCTAGCGGTTCTAGCATTCAGTGGTTGGATAAAGACACACAGTATTAGAGAAAATATAGCCCAAAATCATAATCACCAGGACTTCCAAGTCAGGTCGAAAGTCCTTGTTCATAAATAAACCTATTTATGCCCAACTTATCGTTTTGGCCCCAAAATTCCAGAGCAAATTGTCCGCACACATTAATTTCAGATGCATGACACCAACATAGGAGTATTGTGCTTCTGAGCTCTCCATGCAGGCCGGAGCTGTGGCCCAGTAACGTTCCCGCACACTGTATGCTTGCAGTGAGCTGCCGCGTGCAGTGCCACTCTCAGCCCACATTCCAGTAACTTTCCTCTAGAAAGACAAAAAAAATGACCGGGGGGAGGGCAGGGAAGAGCCAACAATGGAATTTTCCACTGAGCCCACTTGAACTGGGCTTTGCTGAGCATTCTTCTTCAAGGCAAACAAAGCCCATGTGAGAGAGGCTCCCAGGAGCCTCGTGAACACTCCTCTGCTAAAACCCTCCAAAGAAAACAGTAAAACAATGCAGGCTTTGCAGCGGTTGGCCATCTCCTCCATTCTGCCATGTTCACACTTCCATGAGCTCATCAAATAAACACGAACTGACATGAATCTAAGTTATTATATGCCTACATCAGCTGAAGGCAAAGGAAATGCATTGTGCACTACATCTTGGAGAAAAGACCTACAGTCAACTTCTACACACTAATGATCTAAGACAACCTGCTTAAGGCCTGGTAATTACTACCAGAAATAATAAATAGCGACTCAAGTATTATCTGGGAAAAACACCATTTCTGAAAGTAAGGACCTACAAAAAGTTACACATTAAAGGTTCTATATACCTTTAAATGTTCTCATGTAAAGAGACTGCTGCGTTAGTGCTTGCCTAAATACAATAGCAGGAGCATCCACTATCACATTTTGTTTAGTTGCTTCTTGCTTTCTGTTGTGCAAAAAACAATCCCATGTCCAATGTTTAATTTCACAGTAGGTCTTGGCTTTGTTTTCACCTCTTTGTTTCAACAGATTATTATCATCACAGAGCTAAACTATAAATATTCCACTAAGTGCAGCAGGATACTGCGGATTTTGATGCCTAAGAACTACCACAGGGGTTGCAGCTCCCTGCCTTCCAGCATGAGGTGCATCCAATTCCCAGAATGAGTTCCACTTGCCTTCCTGCAGCTGTCGTGCAAAGGCTACTTTAAGCTTCAGTTCAGGCTGCTGTCAAAAGAAACAGTCCTATCCCCTTGTCCTCTTGGTCCCATCATCATGGCATTTATGAGCTGTACAGTGGACCAGAGGAGAACTGATGTGCCAAGAACCATCAAACCCTGACCTTTCCAGATCACCTAAAACCTTGTTTCCAGACCACATTATCACGCCTAACTTCTTCTTCCTAAGAAGGCATGCTTTGGCCAAGTACTTTTCAAAGTACTGTCAAAGTTTATAGCAAGCCCCGTTTCTTTAATTCTGTTATAAGAAAAATCATCACACTTACCTAGAACGGAAAGGTCAAACTCCTTCCTTGCTTCCCCTGCAGCATTCGTCACTACACACGTATATTGACCTTCATCATCTACACTCGTGTGTGTCAGACGGAGTGTCCTGCCTCCTGAGGGGAAAGGCACAAAACATCCCATCATTAGAGTCTGCTGGTTTAAAGAAGGAAAAATGTGCAAGTTATGTTTGAGCAAAGGACCAAGAATATCCTCACTTTACCCTTGCACAGTATCTTCTCTTTGCTTCCTTTTTGGCAGAAGAACAGCAAAACAAAGGGCAAATGAGCAGTTAAGTATAAAAATAAATGTGATTGCCATCCTTCAGCCTTCTCCCACTTCCTCAGTAGCAGTCTCGCATTAGCAATCATCACTGCACAGTACAGCACCTCTGAACTGCAACATGTCCTGCCTGTGGAGACCCCCAGGGTCTCATTATTGAGATATATCCCACAAATTTATGTGCCACACAGTGGAGGTATCTACCTGCAGGAGACTGTGCAGCTCTTTCTGAGATCACGCATTTGCAGAGCAGCAGCTCCAGTGCCAAGGCAGGAGATGACTCTCTACATGTCCCTGGAACTTAATAAAAGCCTCTCTCCTTCCCAAAGCTGGCACGCAGCTTGGTGCGTGCTGGTGAGGAGGACAGACGTGCTATGGTGGAGGCTTTCCTTTTTTTTTGCAAAGGGCTGATGTTCCTTTTTTTTTTTTTTTTTTGCAATGGGCTGATGTTGATGATGGAGCATCATCAACAAGAAACATAAGCAGAGTTTCCAAGCTAAATCAAGCTGCCAACAGCGTGTCCACACATTTAAATCATCTGCAGTGCCAAGCATGTTTTCAATCAACAGCACTGAAATGCTGCTTTGGCAAAGTATTTTACCTTTTAAATACTAGCTGAAGGGTTTTGTTTGTTTGTTGCTTGCCTTTATTTTTATTTTTTAACAGTTGTACAGGCATAAACAAAGCCCCCATGCCATATTGGTCAGAGTTCACTACTGCAACGTGTAGTTTAATAAAGAACTGCACAAAAAAAGCACAGAGTTTGCTGGGAAAAACAACAGCACCAAGTTCTGGCCTGTTTCCCTCCTCCCACTACCATTACCATTCAGAGACAATAAACATCTTTCTGTGCCTCACCTTCCCCAACCCTGCAATCAGGCTGCTGATGTTAGTGTGGGTGTAGAAATCAACAGAAGAAAAAGCAACTATCATCCCCCAAAGAAACTGTTTTTGTAGGTGGCAAGGCAGATTTCTATCAGATAACAATGAGACACACTCCTCTTTCCATATGCTTTTATCCACATTTCTATAAGACCAGAAAGCAAAACCACCTGCAACACTAAAGCTACACAGATGAAAAAATCCTCATGAATTCCAGTTGCAAATCCTGGCTTAGCTGAAGTTTGAAATAGCCCATTTCCCTCTCTCATGGCTTCCCCGCAGGACTGTGGTTTACAGGACTGTGTAGTATTGAGCCCTTCCTATTTTGCTCACCTCTGTCAATCACTATGGATATAAAATACATCTGAACTTGGAAGTCAAGACCCTTGATGAATGGGAGCTGTTTCTCTATCTTAAGTTACCGTGTCTCCACTGAACTTGGTACTGTTTTTGCCTTCTTATCAATGAACCGCTCTGTGCTGTCTTTCCCTGTCTGACACCTTTTTTGGGCTTCTAAAAGAAGATATTTTAAAGATCAGAGTCAGTCAGCTTCAAGGCCAGACAATATTTACATTACCATGCACACTGTACCACAGACCATGCATCCTAATAGCTATCACACCTTTGCCCTCTCCAAGTAAAGTTTGGTAAAGACTTAAATAGTATTCAATAGTAAAATATGCAGCTATTTATCAGGCACTGCAGCCAATCCGATTCCACTTGCTGAGCAGTTTGGTACTGGATAAGAGTTTCTTTTTTTCTCCTTGTCTTTAAAGATCATGGAATCAGACTTTTGGTCATGTAAAATACCTGCAGATGCAGAGGGTCCTTCACTAAAATCCCCTAAAAAAAAAAAATCAAAAAACCCTCCTATAGCTTCAAAGTTTCTTGTACCTGAGAGGATCCTCACTGAGCTGTTTGCAGTGACAGGCCATCCGTTCTTGAGCCATGTTATCGAGGGCAGGGGAATTCCTGAAGCTTCACAGGTCAGTGAGATGGGATTTTTCTCCACAATGCTGATGTTTTCAGGTATCTGCAAGTCACCAGAGATGCTCGGGGGAACTAGAGAGCAAAAGGAAAGAAAAATCACACTTCACACCAAATAAAAATGACTTCCACTCTCAAAGGATTCTGTCATCCAAAGAACAGTCTACTCAACAGTCTACTCAGGCCTGATAAGTGAGAAGCTACAAAACTGAGACAGTTGCTCCATTAATGACAAGCTTGTGCAACTACAAGGAAAAAAAACTAAAAGATCACAAAGCCAGCAGGCAAAAGTATCTTAAAATTAATTAATTAAAAATAATTTTATCAGAACTATTAACTTTATATGATGGCTTACGATCTCCAACGAATAACAGTTTATGAATAATCACTCCACACAACAACCTCTTTTGCAGATCAAAGTAAGTAAAATAAATTTATTTTTGTCTTTTCTTTCCTAGTGGGAATAGTTTCAATTTGAAAGCATTTGTGTAGTTCATACTACAAAACAGATAACCTGGGTTTCTATAACCCTTTCCCCTCTTGAGGGCTTCAGTGCAAGCCCTGATATACACCTTCCCCCTGTAGAGAGCTACTCGTCCGCCTCTGGGGTATGATGGGATTTGCCAAGAATCTGGTCACTAAACCCCTATAATCCGCTCTCCTGGTTTAGTGGTAGAGCAGCTCCATTCTTTGCTGGCTTTATCCTTTCAAAACACAAATATTCAGTGTTCGGTGAAGGGTAAAAAAAAAAAAAAATCATATGCAAGAGGACTCCCACTCTGAATCCAAGTGGCTGTAACATAATGTGATGCTGTAATAAATGCCACCAAATTCAGTGACTGAGACGCATTATCACTGGGGGCACCATCTTCAAATTATTCACAGACAGCAGAAATGAGAGCATTTGATGAGTAGGTCCTGGCTCAGGCACCTGTCTTCAAGCAGGGGCTATGAGCAGGGTGTTCGGTTTAAACTTTGATTTTTCTATCTCAATTATCTAGGATATTTAAGTACGCTAATATTTTTTAATGTCCTTGGGAGAGGATTAAGGACTAATTTGTTTCTGATACGCCTGCTCCATTTTTCTTACATACTCACCATGAACGTTTAAATCATACTTTCTGTCAGCCAGCCCTGCCACGTTGACAGCAACGCAGACATAACGGCCAGTGTCTGACACCAAGGCATTTTTTAGTTGAAGAAAGAGCCCATCATGAAATATTTCTAAGTCCCTTCCACTGATCAGTGGACGGCCATCCTTCATCCATGTTATTGTTGGTTCTGGAATGCCCTGGACCTTGCATTCCAAGGAAACTTCACTTCCTTGGATAACAACAACTTCTGATGGGTGGCTACCACCATTCAATACAGTCGGACGAACTATGAAAGAAAAAGACACAGCAGTCAAATAGATGCTCCATTTCAGGATCTTCACCGATATCTGAACACAGCAATAGCCAAGTTACCCATCAGCATTTTAATAAAAGACTAGTTACTGTGGATTACTTCTGGCAACTCAGCTGGCATACCCTGCAGCTCATAATGTTTTCTATGGGGTTGCAAAAAGACAGATAACCCATCCTCCGCTCCAGAAAAGCACAAGAACTTTTAAAATGTAAGTTACAGGCATTTTAAAAATGGAAACATGAGTTTGACTCTTGAAAACCTTGCAACTTAGCATCACTCTACGAAAAATTCTTTCATAACCTAACTCTGCACCACAGTGGTGAACTATGAACCTACCGTATACTTGCAAACTGTATTCTTTCTTTGCACTTCCAGCCACGTTCGAAGCCATGCACGTGTAAGACGCAGCATCAGACTTTTCAGCAATTGGAATCTGCAGCTGCCGGCCCCCAGACAGCACTCGCACTCTTCCCGAAAGGTCATCCACCAGCAGGGAGCCTGCAACAGACAGGCTGCCACATAAAAACACTGGAAAGGGGAGTGAGGTTGCTCAAGTGGTTCATCACCTGGACCATCTGTATATTTTATACCATATAGCACATGTACATACCCATCTGCCCAGGAAATCCTCATGAGAAATATGAGAGTCATAGAACAGCCATATAATATTATAGTCTCTCAGCAGAACTCTCAAACTTCACGACTGACAATTAGACACCTCTGTTTACCTTCAGAAACCACGAGGAGACTTCATGATCAAAAATATGTGCATTTCCCACTCAAAATCCTTACAAGCTCAGTTTTCATTTCCCACTTACATCTTTGAAAATCTCCTCTCTGAATGTATGTACTATATTTCAAGAATACTGAAGAATTTTATTATTTAGCACTATTCAAATTTGCACAGCTTTCTAAACTATTTTCTAGGCATGCAAATAGTTTCAATTATTATTTGCCATTACAGTACATACACTTTGACTTTGTTGCACAATACCGGAACATCTCAACTTTTTTTCTCCCATGAGAAAGGCTTTAAAGAGAATTTGATAAGCTTTATTTTCCAGGAAAATTTCACATAGTGGAAAAGTGTTATGTAATTAAATCTGCTCTTTCCAGAAGTGAAAATTAATTAAGGTAGGTGCAAAGCACACTGAATGCTACAGAACAACATAGACAGGACTCATTAAAAGTACAGCAATTATCATGTAAGAAGAGTTTGGTATCTTAGTTTGTCTAATCCTCTTTAAGAGGAGGTGTCAAAAATAGCTACTCTACTTAAGCCTAAGAAGGTATTTGTCAATGATTACTTTAATCCCTAAAGCAAATAGGCGTGCATATTACTCTAAATATTAAGTTGAGATGAGAGAAAAGTTCAGCAAATCCAAAGGCAATTACCACAGCTAGGTGCATTTTCATCACTTGGCTGTGTGCCATGGCTGCAAATTTTAAAAGAACCTCGAGGACACTTCTCTGTCACACTGTGAATCACAGAGATGCCCACGCACCACAGTATTTCACAACAACTCCCGGCCATGCCATCTGGGACTCTTAAACAAGTTCTGCTGTGCTGTAGTAAACAAGCATATTCAGAGAGAACACAGGCTTCACCAGTATGTATAAACTGTCCATTTTTAAGTCAGCTCAGGAATCTCCTGAACTCCTTGGAAAATGCTGTCTAAAACAATCACAAGTCAAAAACTGCCAAAATCTTTGCATTTGTTTTATAAAATAGACAAGAGGTCTCACCATTCTTTTTCCAGGTCAGACTGGGTGGGGGGATGCCACTGGACTCACATATCAGGCTTATCAGGCTCCCTTCAATTACTGTCAGTTGAGAGATGTCCTCTGAGTCATAGATACTTGGGGACACTGAAAAGAAATGCCAAATATTTTCATCATGTGAAATAAAATGTTACCAGCCAAAGGCAAGTCCCTGTTGAGCCTTGTGCAGATGGCTCCCAGTGTGCATGGAAGGAATTAAAAGGATTGCATTTGCTTCCCCAAAGTTGTGAACCAGACGCTGGTCTACTTAATAATGACCAAACCCACCCCTCCAGCCTCTGAGGCAGTGTAGACACAGGCTGCACCACAGTTGGCTTTTGAATAGGCTTTACTGTACAAAGCAGTTTCTATGTGTTAGGAAAACTGACTCAGAGACTCACAGATCTACAGATCATCATTAGTCTGAAAATGATTTTTAAAATTTAATTTTTTGGCTTCGAGCATCTTCTTCAGCAATGCAGTCCACTAGCTGCTGCATGCTACATTCAGTCCCATGCCTTCACCTGTCCTGTCAGAGCAGAACACCAGCTTTGCTCAACCCTTAGGTGACTGTGAAGCAGTTGCATGGAAAAGAGGCCTGTCTCACTCTTATTCTCAAGGTCTTAAACTACACTGCCTCAATCACTGGGGAAGGGATAACTGCCTTCCTGAAGGGAGGGAACCATTTTCTTTAGATGAGAACAGCGTAGGTAATTCTTGAAAGTAGACCAAAAAAACTCCACCAGAGAACGTAGGCTGAAATCAGAGAAGAAAAGCTCTCTTGTGAATAACTTACCCAGCCCATTTCTAATGCACAGGACAATAGAGCACTTTTTCTTCTGAAACTTCAGGCCAACTCTTTGCTAAGCAGCAAATGGATGTACAGACTTTCAGAAAGACTGTCCACAGAGGTTTTTACGGTACTGTACTGATCTCAACCTTTCAGCTGCTCTGCTTCTAAACAGAAAGTCTGTGCCATTCTCTAAGGAGGTCCATCTTACATTTAACACATGGGCTTATTCTACCAGTTTCTGGAACCAGAGCTAGCTCTCAGGATCTCACCAATCCTCAGAAGAATACATTTCCTGGATTTAAAATTTAAAAATGTGGCAGGCAGGACTTCTGCTCCCTGTGTGTAAACAAGGATGGTAATTCTAAACAGTTATCCACAATGACTTTCACAGGCAGCTCGTGGTTTCTATTAAGCTAGTTCCACCACAGCTGCTAACTAGCAAAGAACTATCCCTTCCCTGAAAATACTAGTGGTCTCACTGCACTAAAGAACAAATGCAGATTTCTCCAGCACCAAAAGTTCTTGCAACAGTACAAGTCTTGAAGGACTGGGTGGGGAGCTAGAGAACAGGGAAATTAAGGAGACAAAGATGAAATGTTCAGCAAAGGGGTGCATATGCTTTGGCATGGGTAAGTCGCATGGTCGAATACGGTACTGCAATATCCACACCCCACTTCAACACTGGAAGAGTTCCTTTTGAATAAGTAATGAACTATAAAATTATTTTTTGTAATAATTTAAAAATGCGCAAGCTTTCCTGGGAATGTTAAATGACAGCAAATACAATAATGTGTCTCTGAATGAACCTTAGAAATTAAATGTTTAAGAAATACAGAGTGTTTGAGTGTCTCACATCGTAAGAGACACTCACTTTGAGCCCTGTTCCCATATTATGAATAATTTTATTTAATCTTACCCCAAACATTGACATTATAGTTCTTTTCAGTTTTCCCAGCAACATTTGTTGCCTCACAAGTGTAACGGCCTGTGTCCTGTACTTGAGCTCCGTCAATCTAGAAAGAAAATGAAAACTCTGGATTTTTCTTTTCACGGTATTGTAAAGAAATGCAACAGGGAGGGGCTGCTCTGTTTTCAACTTTTATTTTTACATTTATCTCCTTAAGTATTCATAATACAATACTACTGCAAAACCTATACTCAAACACATGCGTGCCTGGACCTCCTTGCACCCTCACCCATTACTCTTTTGCACCAGACGCTGCAATGTTGTCTGGTCTCTAAAGCAGATCTAGTGGCTCCATGATGGACCTGCTCCCTGGGCAGGCACAGAACGACCTCACTTACCTTCAACACACTGCCGTCCTCCGCGACGCTCAGACCTGGCTTCTTCAGCAAGGGCCGCCCATCCTTGAGCCACGCCAGCACGGGGGCTGGAACTGCCTCGCTCCGACACAGCAGCTCTACGGGGTGGCCAAGCAGCACTGAGACATTCTGCTCCTCGCCCACGATGTTCGGCGGGACTGGAACGAGCAACCAAAACAAGGAAACCTTGGGCACTGTGCACTGCCTGGAGGAGGACATACTACAGGGTTGAAACTCTTCATTTAATGAGGTGCTGAGAAGCTTCTCGAAGCAACTAGCTGACTGAGAAGCTGCAAAAATTTTTAACGGTTCTTGATAAAAAAAAGTGAAGAGCTGGTTTGTGTGGTATCTGCTAGCTAATTATCACAATAGCTGCGATTGAACACTAATTTGCGCACCAGTTTCAGTGATAACCTCATTTTCATACATCTCCAGATTTCTAGAGTGTAAAAATCAGAATGAATGAACTTCATTCATTTGGAGTGACGTTTTCTCTGTAGAAATCAAATGCTTGCAGAGAGTTAAAGTGAAGTCTATTAGCTGTTCCTGAATAGGAAAATATATACTTTTTTCTTCATTTTAGAAAATATCTAATTTTTCACAGTCAGAAAATGGAGCAACTGGAAAGTGATTGAGAACAAAACCTGAGTACGTGGCAAGCAAGAAGTAATCCCTGGCATTCGTGGCTTGATGAGGCTAAACTAAAAGCAGAACAATGCCCCTAACCTCTTTACCTCCCCACCAAACTGGCTGTCCGTGGGGAACACCGTGCTCTCATGGCCAGCTGAAATTTTCTGAGATTGCCTAGGCAGCGTTTCGCCCTCGACAGAACGCTATCACATTAAGAATTTTGAAGCATTTAGGTCACAGGCACGCGCTAACTTGGAAAATGGGAATGGGTGGGTCATCAGTGCTCTGCATTAATCCTGCGCACTGCTGAATCTGTCCTGAAGGTTACTTGGTCTGGCTGCTTGTATCCAATGGGACTTTTATGTTTGGCATGTACTAATTCTGTTTGTACAACTGAAAATTTAACACAGCTGAATTTAAGAGCCTTTATTGTCCCTTTTCCTTTGCATTTAGCCTTGCAATCCATTACTCCAGAAATTGCATGTCTAATTGCACTATACAAAGGAGTAAGAAGTGGGGGAAGTAGTTGGATTGCCTCTGAGAAATACTCCATAGTTCACTTTGAACAAAAAGATATAATTTGATATTACAAAATGCCCCAGAGCACTGGTCAGTAAGCCAGCAGTATGGCTGTCAAAAACCCACTAACAATACAGCTTTGTTTTTGTTTTGTTTTTTTTTCAGAGGAAGTACTTAGCAGAGCAGCTGATTTCACAGTTCGGAAAAAATTTAAGGAAAAGGCTGGTCTCTGTGGATAAGAAATACAGTAACTAAAAAAAAGAAAAATCTGTTTATCTCGCTTTCCTTGTGGATTTCACAAAAGGCCCAGAGTCTTTATGAGTGTTGCAGAACTGAAAATTGGAAGCTGACCCATTACTACAGAAGGCAAATTTATTTTGGATTATTTTCCCACCAATTGCTTTTCCTCTCAAACAAACTGAACTGCATTCAAAAGAAAACAGTTCATGAAACGCAGACAGACAGACAGTAAAGAGTTTGTATTTTGAAGTAACAAGGTTATGCTCATGGCAACCAAACACGATCTAGACTGTTCCATCTTGTAGTCTGGCCCAGGATGTTGCATATTTAAACTCATCCCAGCTCCAGCACTATTCCTAATTATTTTCCTCCCATGACTTATTAATGTCCCATAGCCCATATGAGGTTAAGTTCTAAGGGTGATATTATTTTTGGTGACAGCCTCATTCAAAATGGTCCTGCAGCTAAGTTCAACCCAGGACAGTTTCTATCACAAAATAGTAACTTTAAACACACTCATAACCAACTTCCTTACTTTTACCTAGCTAAAAGGGACAGGAAATAAAATAGAAACAGTATGTTATGTATTATGTAACTGTAAGTTACATACATTTGTAATCCTCACTTGTTCTTTAAATATGGTTTGAAACCATTTTTTTCAATGGTTTATCAAGACCTGAGCCATTTTGCATATATTTAAAATTTTGTAAACAGTTTTTTCATTGGAAAATATAGAAATTCGCCAGAAAAATCTCACCATAAACTCTGAGATCAATATCTCTTTGACTCTCGCCTGCAGCATTCACTGCAACACATGTGTATTTTCCTGTGTCACTGATCTGAACGCTGGTCAATGCCAGGACACGGCCCCCAGAGAGCACCTGCAATGGAAGCAGGACACATTCAGTATACATGATTTGAAAACAGAGAAAACTGCCTTATTTCAAAGCAAAATATTAGTTCTCCCATTGCTTACCACCGTTTCTTTTTTTTTTTTCTACACTCTTCCCCACACTCAGCTGTTTTCTTTTGACCAAGGTTTTGCAAAAGTAGAAGTCTAACCACGCAAATCCATAGGGAACTATTATACCTTCTATCTGTGTCCAAGTTATCCCTGCATTACATAAAATTCCCTGACTCCTTTCAGATTTTAAAATTACATTCAAAAAGCAATCACACACTCTCCTTTTAGCTATTTAAGAATACCTCCTTACTTCAGTATTGGTTTGTCTGGTTTTACTTTTTTCTGAATTACTATTTTATCCTGAAAAAAAACTGATGTAGAAGTAGGTAAGAAATATGTCCAGGCCTATCCTCACAAATGACCATGTTAACGAAGGAATCACATATGTCCGGAAAGAGTTTTTTGTTTTGTTTTTAATGTAACAATGCCACATGTTATTAATGCCATGAACCTACATCAAATAATTCTCTAAATGTCTTAAACATGATTTTTGTTTGTCAGTCATGTTTGTTACGATGGAAACCCATGAGACTGACAGGTTCTCCTTATCTATGACCCTGAAAGTAACTGCAGTGCAAATCTTTCAACATTGCTTCTCAAGCATTACCCAATCTTAAACTGTATGGATATTTTCAGGACAGAAATCCAGTCCACTTTCCCTTTTTTTAAATAAGCGACAAATTTGCTGAGGCAAACTCTTGCTCAACAGGAAATCAGCTGTAAAGACCAACTTAAAGACCAAAATCCTTCCAGTGAGCTCACTTTGCACACTAATTACTGGAGCTAAACATGCATCACTATCCTAAAGCAGAATCTCCTATAATCTTATTCCAAACCACTTAACCTACTCCCTTGCCATTAAATTGTGCTAGTTTTAAATAGGAAAGCACTTGGAGAGCAGGATTCAAACACAGCACCTGGAGTCCATCACTAAAGCTGGAAACGGGGCTACCATCCTTCAGCCACGTCAGGATAGGTGCAGGGATACCTCTGGCTTCACATTCCAGCCTCACTAGATTATTCACTACCACTGCTACCGTGTCGCTGCTGCCAGAGATGGATGGCGGCACTGGGCAAAAAGAAGACAGAAAAAACACAAATATGAAACAATTATGTAGGAATATTAATCACAAGGAAAACAACTGACAATTTCTCCTCCTGCAAGGCAGGACAGTGTTGGAAAGATTTCTGATGTTACCACTACCAAACTCTTGCCATTTGACTGCTTTGTGCTGACTCCTGACCTCGCTGCTTCAGTGAAACTGCTGGGTAATGGTAGGCAAGACTGGGCCTATGACCCACCAGATAACTGCAAAACCCCAACCTGGAAACATGGCCTCCAACTTTTGTAATATTCCAGTTAGATCTTAAGAAAGGTTGTTAATAACAGTGAGGTTTACAGAAAAAAAAAATCACATAAGCTGAATAAAACAAACACATATGCAGAGTAATAAATTGGCCTGCAAAGCAGATGTGAACATTTATCATGCTAGAGCAGATTAGCATGTATAATATCTACCTGTCTCATAATACAAAATTTCTTAATGGAACATCTCAAAACATTTACTGTAGGTAAAGAAGCCAGAAAGTTTTGTAGAGCTACATTAAAAAGAGAGACAGGAATGTGCCTACAATTTTCTATATGTTTCTACGGCTCCTGCTATGCTCCCTTTATTTTGCTTTTTGCACGAGTAAACAAATGTGGGTGCAGCACTGACACATTCTTGTGGGAAGAAAGCTTCAAAGCCCAAAGGCTGCATTCCACACACATTTGCATCCTTATGCAAATGTGCAAAAAAGGGAGGTGTTTTACTTATCAGGAGAATCAGAACAATTGTGTTTGCTTTATAACCTATAACTTATAACTTAATAATACACCTTTGTTTTCAGTATCAGTCACAAAACCTAATACTCAAATCACTCCTACAAAGAGAAGAGAACAGTATGATCTACTCATACCTCTCCTATATGGGAAAAAGTGTATAAAATATTTACTGGAAATTAGATGTATTAATAATGTAGGCAACCTCTAAAAATGTATAACTCAGACTTGCTATTCTTTGATAAATTACAGTAATAGCAGAAGGAGTGGTCAATGAAGCTAGTTTTATTTTATAAGCCTCTTTCCACATATATAGAGACGCTTTTCTCGTTTCATTTCAATAGCTTCCATTGTTCTTACATGTCTGAAAAAAGTATTGAGGGGAGAAAGAAGAATAAAAAATCTGAGAACAATGAAAATATGTGAATATGCTAAACTGGAACGCAAACTGCTTCCTTTATATTGAGCTGCAACTCCATTTATTGTTAAGCCAGCAGCATCAAGTATTGCTTTTTCTAAACAATTCATGTAAAAATGATGTGATAATTTCTGCTGTGGATACTGCACACACACTGCTCTATTAACAACACAAGTCGTTGAGTACAACCAGCAATGGACCATGAGGAACGCTCATTTACAAGACTGTCTGCCATACAGAAATCTAGAGCAGGTGTTCAGTAAATGCAGCATAGCAGGTTCGTATCCCCAATATGAAATGCTTCAGAGTCTACTCTCCTTTCAATGATCGCTTCTGTTACTAGTAGAAAAAATCAAGGTTTCTTGATCACCAAATAAACTGAATGCTAAACTTTCTCCTGCATAAATACAAAGCATAATCCCTTGTAAGCCCTGTGCAAGACAAGCTGAGTTATGCAGGTAGACAGGGTGGTTTCTCAGTTGCCCTTGATGCAATTTGGTACTTGCTACAACTGCACGGAATCTGTTTTGTAGGGGCAATCAAATTTTGTGTGCCTAAGACACAGAGTACTAAGTCCCTAGAAAACCCTGGATGTATCTGTTAGAATGCTGTTGCCCGTGGAGACACAAACATATGCTTAGGAGTTATTTTTCACTCTTATGTTTAACCAGAATGATGACCTTGGCTGTAAGCATTTGCTGGGAATGAATGGCTGGGTGGGGTCAATGACATTAAGCCACTTCATTTTTTTCAAAACATGGTCACTAATTCCAAGGAAATGCATTGCCCAACTCACTATTTGTTAATGAACATCAACAGGAACAATATATTGTGCATGTACCTCAGCTAGGGATACTGGGCCAAATCTGGGCTATAGTTTTGCATAGATGACTCCCCAGAAAACCAGTTGCAGCAATAGACACGCATCAAAGAAAAGAATTTGGAAGAGGGGCGGATCTAAAATCCAATGCAATCAGTGGGAAGGCTGCAACCTGGCTTTTGATCAGGTGTCTCCTGTGTGCAAACACCCTCATTTCCACTTCATCTCATTAGACGAAGTATATTTTTCTGTGGACTTCTTGGATTATGAATGAGTATTTGGACTTTTTCCTTCTTTATCTGCTATTGGCTTCAAGGTCATCAGAGCAAAACACAGCAGTCCCAACTCCATGCCAACATAAGTACCTTCTTCCACAAATTCGGTGCCTCTAAATACCCTCGCCAAAAACCTGGTGCCTCTGCTTGTTCATCCAGGCTGTAACAACCTTTACCACATTCTCCTGTTTCAAACCTTGGTTTCCCACAGTGCTTAACAGCAAAAGAAAGAACTTTCTCCTTCATCCCTGCCACATCTCTTTCAGTATAGCGGGAGGAAGAATGATGAAGGGTGTGCTAAATACAGGTGATAAAACCAGAAAAGAGCGAAGTTGGGCATATAGGTGTTTTTCGTATGTTTTATGATACTTACCATGAACCTGAAGACTATACAACAGCTCAGCAGTGCCTGCTGTGTTGACCACCACACACTTATAAACGCCAGCGTCGGAGATCTGAGCATCCTCAATCTGCAGAATTTGTCCCCTGTGCAGCAACGTGGCACTTGCAGCGCTCTTGAGGGGACGACCGTCTTTGTACCACGTGATAGCTACATAAGGAAACATGAGGGAGAAAAAATTGCCAAAAGCATCCCCACCACAAACATAATACTGAGGCTAAATATGCTTCAAACTTTCCATTTGAGTTTTCAGATACATCTAGCCAGCATTACAAACCAATATAAATACAAACCACCTGCAGAAGTTTAGAGGCGAAACGTATGCAACCCAAACAGAACTCAACTGAAACACTGGAAAACTGAAAGCTGTTACTATGTGAAAGGAAAAATTCATAGGGACTTAGTAAGTAACAAAAATTGAGAATTTCTTTGCATCTCAGCCAAAAGATGGCACCCTCCAGCAGCAGAGCCTGTAACTGTTGCTTCTCTAGCAACATGCAACCAGATGCAATGACTATGGACTGAGTCTTATTCGCAGCACAACAATTGCCAAGTGGAAGNGCCAGATGCAATGACTATGGACTGAGCCTTATTTGCAGCACAACAATTGCCAAGTGGAAGAAAAAAAAAAAAAAAAAAAAAGAAAAACAGTGAAAAATGGATACCAAATCTCAAAAAGCCAGATTTTTTTTAAATATATCTTCAATAGCTTCCAATTTTGTTTTATACAGGTCCAAATGATTATAGAAAATGGCACTTTGGAGAAAATCAGTTCCCCAAAAATCAATTTGAACCAAGATTGTAGGGCTATCTGTAACACAAGAATAAAAACTTCTACTAGATACAAGCTAACAGGCATAACCTCTTAGATACACAGTATTTCCCATGATTTTCGGTGACAATAACTAGCACAGAAACAATCTGGTGAAAGCAAATAAATTTTTTCTCTTGCACATCTAAAACAAACAAACCAAACTAAAACCTATGAAGAAACATCCAATCCAAAACTCCTACAACTGAATCCCAGCAATGAAGTAACTAAAATACAGACTGCTTTCTGAAACAGTTAAGGCTATCTGCCTTAACAGGAGACAAACATGCACACCTAGTGCACAAAGATTTGCAAGTCTGCCCTAAACTACACCATATTGACCTAATCAGACAGAAAGAGCAGGATTGTTTTGGCCTTCTTTCATAGAAGGCTAACAGTTTTATCACCTATGGGCAGAGCATTGCTTTAAGGCAATAGTTTATTCTTGTGTTATTCATTCATTTGAACAGAAATATTCGTATTACTGAATTCCCCAATACTTATTCCACATCACCCACTATACACTGACATTTCCCATCACACATCCTGTTTAGCAGTTACGACCTTGCTTCAATACTAGTAAATTAAACTCGGGTTTGGAATATTAATTATTTTCAAAGAACAAATAAAATTGAAAGCTTGTTATCAAACTTGCTGCATGTTCCCAAAGGCACAACTACATACCTGGCAGCGGGTTCCCAGATGCTCTGCATTCAAGCTGGATGGGATTATTCACCACCACTGTTTCATTTAACATTCTCCCTGCATCCTCCAGATTGGGTGGTTCTGGGAAAAGAGAAAAAGCATCAGGGTTTAATTAACTCAGCCACCCAGTCGGCAGAACCCCTCATCAAAAAGTAATCTGCCCTCAGAGAAAATCCGGGCAATCAGTTGCACAAGCTTCAACTAATTGTTCGATGACTGAGGGAATTCTCAGGAACCTCAAGCTTTGAAAGTTGAATGTCCTAGGACCTAGGAATGGACCTAGGAATGTTTAGCAACACAGAACAGCATTTTTTCTAATATAGCAAGCTTGTCTCATTTGAGCTGGCACTATTAAACTTACACAGTAGGGGCTTTAGAAAGCAAGATATCTTACGTTATTAATCGCTATAAATTTGCAACATGACAGATTATAATCAGATATATGCCAGATATAACACCCTGAACAAGCAGACCAGAGTCAAAGAAATGAGTTGGCAGTGTAACAATAATTATGATGCAGTTATAGTGCAAGAGGAATGAGGTTTCTCTTTCTGAGCCTCATGAAGGGAGAAAGTGAAAACTTTTTGCCTTTCAATTTCACATTTTCCAGCTACTGATTATGTCTGACAATAAGAGCCACTACCGTCATTAGAAGCATTTTGACACAGTCCATTCCAACACCTCCTGTGTTCTTTCAAGTTGGATCACACTAAGAATGCACAATATTTTGCACTTCTAAGGCACGTAGACTTAAACTGTGGTAAGAGCGTTTACCAAATTCACATGCAAACAACTTTTGACATTTCTCTGATTCCTTTCATATTGTTTTTAGCTGGAAAATAAAATTTCTTCCACCCGGTCTGAAAGATCCCTTCATGAGAGAATGCTTCCTTCTCAGAAAAGTCATTCCTGTAAAACTTCCCCAACACAAGCTCATGTGGGGAATGCTGTTTTCCCCACAAGACTTGGCTCCAGTTGGTAATGCCAATGGTGGAACATCATGTCTTGATTCAGAAACAGGATACAGTTCTGAGCGTCCTGGTGGTTTAGTGGAAATGTGCTTAGCTTCTTGGTATACGACTAAATAAAAAAACTGAAGAGATGCATTCCTTTTTGTGGTCCTTGGTACCACATTAGTAAAGTCAAATCTGAGGAAATAGCTTTTTGTCTTGACTTCTTAGTGAGTGGGACAAAAAAAAACCAAAGAAGAAAGCCTGGAGTACAGAATTAACAAAAATGCCTGACATTAACACGTTTTTCAAAGACAAAAGGAAACAAAGAATAAAGATGTAAAAAAGCTGCCTCAAAACAGCCATGTTTTGCTTCTATTTAGAGGAAGAAATATCATTACCATGCACATGCAGCCGAACGTGCTGTTGGGCTTCTCCTGCAGCATTTGTTGCCACACAAGTGTATCGGCCAGCATCTTCGAGCAGAGCTTTGATAACTTGCAGAACACGGCCTGAAGACTCCAGCTGTTCCAAAACAGAGAGGAGGGAACCACTTTACCCAAAAGGCAGATCTTTCTGCTGAATATAGCCAGTCTCATTCTCCAGTCTGCAGTTAATATTCATGTAAGCGGTGTCCCGATAGTGCAGAGATATCAGTGCTCCTGGGACATGAAGATTATGAGCTGTACAGCTGAGGGGGAAGCTGAACTGCAGAAGGACAGGCAAGCAAGGCAGAAAGGATGCTGCAGGTCGAGAGCTGCCGCTGGGCAAGACAGCAAAAACTGCTCCAGCCTGAACCAAATCACAGCCATTACAAGCACCCTTCTCCTTAGAGCAGGCAGGCACTGGGAAGGGCTGCTCTGTGAAAGCCAGAGCCTCACAGTTAGAGAGAAATGTCTCAGTTTATGCTACAGTGGCAGCACTTAACAGAAGTGTATCTACTCCCACCTCACAGGGCCAAGTGGGTACAGCCAACTGGTAACTGGCAATTGGCAACACCTTGAAGATTAAGGTACAGCTGAGCAGAGCATAAGCTTAATTTACAGTCACAAACTCTGCTGGTATGGGGATGTTTAATGGGATTCAGTCTACTAAATGCTACTCAAGCCCTGACACCATCCTATTCAGGTAACAAGCCATTACTCTCTGGGATGGATCTGTAGCATCTTTCTATCGTAGTACAAAGGAACCAAAAAATAAGTCTAATATGTGTAACTTATTGTAACCATTTTTCATTATTTGAACCTCATAAAACAGTTTTGCTTACTCTTATATTTCCTCTGGCTGTGTTTACTGGTTGTCCATCTTTTAACCAAGTTATGGAAGGGCTGGGAATGCCATTTGCTATGCATTGCAGGGTCACCGGCTTGTATATCACAACAGCTCTCTCTGAGAGCCCTGTCGATTTGATGGTTGGAGGAACTGCAAGAAACACCATAAACAAAAAAGAAAGATCATTTGAAAATGTATATTTAAATATATAATAGTAATGTATCACAGAAGAGAAGAAATCTAATCTGGAAATCAGACAAGATGAATTCTAATCTACTGTCATCTCCAATCTTTCTGACCCCCGAAAAGAACAAACATTTCAAAAAATGTGAGCACTGTTTTGCTAGCAATTTAGAAAAAAGAGCAGTATGCAACTCTTTTCCTCCCTTGAGCTTACCATGCACAGTAACATCAAATTCCCTTTCATATTCTCCAGCCTTATTTGCAGCCACACATTTATAGCGACCAGTGTCTGACACTTGAGCTCGAGAGATGAGAAGTTTGTGCCCATTTAACAAGATCTTTTGTCCAGCTCCCTCTTCAACTGGTTGGCCATCCTTCAGCCACCTACCAAACAGAGAGCACAATCTCAGATTTTCATTACCATAATACCAAAAGCAGTCCTAAACATGCCTATTTTTGTTTAACAGTATGCCTTGGAAACTATATTTGCACTTCTAGGAAGGTTTGGAGATCTTAGCTAGCATTCTGCTTTTTTAAGTGCCACACACTCAGTGATAGGAACAGACACTAAAGTGAGAAAGGTGATAGACTGCTGGGAGGTAGTAGGGGGAATAAATGCCTCCAGATGAAAGACAGAGAAGTCTCCAAGATAAAAACAATTACTCCTGGCAGATGAAAAGGATATGGCCACACTAGCAAAGGAATAAGAGTTTCATCATTTCCTTTTGTCTGTTCTAATCCTCAGGACACACATAATGGTACAACAGGCCAAACAAAACATAGTGAAATCCTGATCCTGTGATGCACATGCCTCTCACTGCCTTCAGGGAAGCCAGGATTTTATCCTCCACTTATTAATCCTAACTAAGTAGCAAGGAGAGCATATAAAAAAAATCAGTAACTTTTTTCTTTTTAATTGGAATACAATTCCCTTACATGATAGTTGGTGAGGGTGTCCCTGTTGCTACACAATCCAACTCTAAAGGGCTATGGAGAATCACAATGTAGTCTGAGAGCTCGCTCCCACCTTCCACAAATGGTGAGACTGTAGGAAAGAAAAAAAAATGCAACAGAAATGTTTAAGCATCAGAAGTGGCATTTTAACTAAATATGCAACATGACTGTTACAATGATACCAGCAAAATCAGAAACACTCAATTTATGTGAATCCAGTAAATCAGTAGTTCTGTTGCTCTACACACCTAAGACTTCAACTTCATACTTCATTTCTTGCTCTCCAGCTATGCTCGTAGCCACGCACACATACTGGCCCCTGTCAGCCTCAGCCGCGTTTGGGATCTCCAGCCGCTTTCCTCCGGAGAGGATGCGGAGCCTGGCGCTGGCTCTCACTGGCACCCCGTCCTTCAGCCAGGTAAGCAGCGGCGTCGGGTTGCCCTCAGCTTTACATTCCAGCGTCACGGAATTGCCAGCAACCACCTGCCTGCTCTGCACTGTGTCAGCATCGCCCTCGATAACTGGAGGAACTGTAGAAAGGAAAAAATATATTGCAAGTAATTAATTCTGCAGCCAGAAAACAGGCTGGTTCTTCCAACCCGCTTTGGCTCGACACGCCATTACGTCGAGCCATTACGTACAATTTCATGTGAGAATGTGCTGTCGGGGGGCAAGCCAAAGTGAAGGGAAAGCAGGAAATTCAAATGCTGTAGCCGACTGTTTAACAGTGCTGTGAAACAGAGCATCTGCAAGGTTTTGAGATGGGAAAATTAAAACTGGAGGTGTTAAAGCACAACTCAACCCACAGGGGTTATTTCAGACAAACGTGTGTTTTGCATGCATGAGAAGGAGAGAGGTATGAGGGGAAAATAGCTTTTAGAGGAGAAATAGTTTTATATTTCACTGAAACATGACATCAAGAAGTCATGAGCTTTTTAGGTGTTGCCGCAAAAATAAAACAGAGGATAAAACACAGATCTAAAGCTCTGTTCGCTAATGCAGGCCAGTTTTTCAAGGCAGTCCTTGCAAACCTGATTATATTATTAAGGGAGAAAAATCTTCCGGAAACACTTCTAGTAAGACGACAAATAATCAGGCTCAATAAATTCTCCCTTACCATAGACATCCACTTCATAGATCTTTTCGGCAGCTCCTGCAGCATTGGTGACTCGGCAAGTGTACATCGCAGAGTCGGAAACTTGAGCCCGAGGAATCTGTAGGATTTGCCCTCTGTCCACATACTGAGCTTGGGGACTGGAAATAATTGGGTGTCCATCTTTGTACCATGTAATGGTAGGAACTGGAGTTCCCTTGGTTTCACACTCCAGATTTATAAGGTTGTCAAGAAGAGCTGACACCTCTGTAGTAATATTTCCTCCTTTAATGCTAGGCGGGACTATTTCAGAAGACAAAATAAAAGCATGAAAGCCTTAAGATACAAGTCTATGCAGTTTTAAATGGTTAAATATTAGAAAGTCTTAGGAACAGAAGATTCTATTGTTTAGTTATACAGTGGCTGAATTCCCTGGGGCATACCAAGAGGTGAAAGCAGCACAAGAACGCAACATGAAAGGGCTCTAAGAAGCAACTGCCACAGGAAAGCAGTGCAGAGCAGTGCTGCCTCACTGCAGGTACCTGGTAACCTTTTACCTTCTAGGGTTACAATGTGTTAGGTCAACTAGCCCCGAAACACTTCCTGGAACACCTCTGGGTATGTCTCTGCCTCTTCCCTATCTAAGAGCATGTCCTACACTCCTTAGGAATTGCACCAGGAAACCAGGATCAACAACCTGCTATTTGAAATATCAAATGCATCCAAGAGCCTCTTGACTGGATGGGAACTGCTGGATACTCACAACTTCTGAAGATGAAGTCACTTACTTTGAGACTAAATATGAGCTTAGCAGACTAGCTTTATACTCCTATTTTTGAAACTTTTGGCTCACAGTCATCTCCCTTACTTGCTAGGCGGCAGTGCTCGGATTTTTTTTTTCTAGCAAACAAGCATTTGTGTAAATCAGCCAATATAAAGAGTTCGTAAATCTCTGCAGAAGTAATAAAAACATAGTGCAATTGGCAACAGCTAAATTTACAGCCGCTGAAGGTACCAGACATATCTGGCAGACACATTAACTCTCCTGCTGCCAAACATACACAGTATATCCAACCCTTCCACCGACTTCCACAAAATGTTCATTGAAAATGTCAACACCGATACAGAAAGAGGTGTCAGTGCAGGGATCTACACCTAAGGGATGGGTCTTGCAGATTACCAAAACATGCTGAACCGCTTTCCTAATTAAATAATTTGTGTATGCAAATACATGTAGTATGCTGAAATTTCCCCAGTTTAAATGCAAATATTTGTCTGTCTCAACAAATGCTTTTGTTTCCACAGAGATGGGGAACAATTTTAGCATGTTCTTCTGGGAAAATATGGAAGCCAAAAGTACGAGTAAAGAGGAAAACACAAGAACAAGTGAGAATTCAGCATTCATGTTCCTCACTTATTCTCTGGGCTCCTGTTTGTCTGGCTAGGGTCAAGGTGTTTAAAAGTAATGACATATCCCATTTCACCAATTTGCATCTCCTTCCTCCAGCTTGGTATGGTCTACTCCAGATTTTGGGCATTTCCTTTGTGTTTTTTTCATTCCTCTAATCTCCCCACAACTCTAATCGACTGAGATAGTTCACAGTAATGTCCTAGATGAGGAGTATAATGCAGCATAAGGTCACAGCTGTCACAGCCAAAGACCCTTCAGAAGTAAATCCATGAGAAATGAGGCTTTGCTAGCCGGTGTGCCCACGGTTTCAGAATCCCACAGTTCACACGCTGGGTCCCAACGCCTTACCCCACCTATAGATTTCTGCTTGTTTCCCTTTCATTTCTGCTACCACTGTGTGCTCACAGTTTTCAGATTTGATCAGGCCTCTACACGCTCATTGTCTTCCCTACTGCAAAATTCTTCTCTCCTTTAAAAGCTCCCCTGCAAAAGCGCCTTCCTTCTTCCACGAATCTTCGCCCTCCTTTTTAACTCCCTTTCTAGGTTTTCCTTTACCTTAACCTTACCTACACTAATCACAGGAGTTGCCTGTGTTCAGCATCTCTCCGCTGCTTGCAAAAACATGAAAAGTACATTTAGTGTGCTGTGAACTTTGCCAAAAAGAATACTGTTAATATAGATACCCATGCTCATGCTTCTTTTGCTGTAAAATATCCTTGCTGTACACCAATTTAAGCAAGCAAAGATACCACAGTACCTTGAGATCATTTTGGATATTGTTTTTTCAAAGATTACTTAAGTCTAATTTTTACTGGCTTTGCACTCATTCAAATCTACTAACTTTAGACTAACTTTAATCTATTCCTTCACGAATCTATTCCTAACACTAGCATAACGGAAAATAAGACCATGGCTGTATTAAAATAAAACTGTTCTAACTCATTTTCTCTAAAACGGAATTAAGTCAACTTGATAATAAAATAATTCGCCTGAAACCAATTAACCAATTAATAACAAAATCATGAAACTTTTAACTTTTTTTGGTTTTCAGCAATTAGAAACCAACAAAAAAACAGACACAAAAGCCATTTAAATGCCAAACTTGCAACCCATCCTGAATGTGACACACAGAAATGTTCAAATTACCACAATGTTGACAGATGAAGTTAGGTCTACACACAAATTTTGCAAGATCAGTCTTAATTTATATTTATCTAAACCCTGTCTTGAAAGAGTAAGCCTATCTTTACTGAGCAAAACATAAAGATATTCCAGGATCGGGAATTCCATAAACTTACCATGAATGATGAGCTTGACCTCCTTAACTTGCTTGCCGGCGCTGTTGGTGGCACTGCAATGATACCGACCTTTGTCAATCCTTCGAGCGCTCTTTATGTGCAGAACTTGACCTTTGTCCAGAAGCTCAACGTTGGGATCACCCAAGAACAAGGGCCTGGAATGGAGATTAATTCACTTCACAGAACTCTGACCCCTTCCTTTCAACATTGATTTAAACTGACAATAATAGCAAAGAGCACTTAAATGTCAGTAATTGTATTAAAGGGCACCAGAACAGAACTATTCATGGGAAGAACCACACTAAGGTGACAAGCCATTAGAAGACATTATTCCCCATTGCAGAAGAAACCAAAAGATCAGGTTGACTCAGATGAACAAGGATGCCAATGGCAGAAATATGGTCCTATTCTTGCTGTCAGTTCCCTTTTCTAATTACTAGGTCGTGACATCAAAATGTCTACATTTACCAGGTAAGAGTATCAAAGTCAAACAAAGAATAAGCAATTGTTATATAAGGATATCTGGATACATTAGCCAATATCTGCACTGAATTGGATTATTAAACACCAACATTATTTTTAAAGTATTCACAGCCCATTTTGTTTCTCAGGCTAATAACATAAGCGGCCAAAATTATTTTCTTAGCATGCCTAACTGAAAGATGACATGAAGAATTGAAACATGCATGCTAAAAATGTTTTTAAAATCTTAAGTGTACATATAAAGAATTGTACAAGGAACTAGCTAGAAAAATATTTGACATGGGTACTGTCTATCTCTGAACAAAATTATGTCATCCACATATCTGTATTTTAACTAATAATAAATATAAAATAACCTATGTTATCTTACTCAAAAAATGGTTATGTGTTTGTGTTGGTTTAGACACTGATTTCAAATATTGTAAAGCTGCTCTGCAAGTGCCAGCGTGATTAATGTGACAGCTCACAGAGAAAAGCGGGATGCTGATTTTTGACCAAAGGACTCTACCGCGTTGCACTACCACAAATTTTGTCTGATGACAAAAACTTAACACTAAGAGTGGTTGCAATAACAGCTTGCTAAAACAACACATCTGTTTCTTCTCTGCTCTTAAGGAAAAATAACCTAGACACCAAGCACAGCAGCAACAACTTACTTGCCATCTTTGAACCAGTGAATGTCAGGAAAGGGGAAGCCTTTGGCTCTACACTCCAGAGTGATTTCATGGTTGAGAATGACTGCAATTTCACTGGCTGTAGCAGCACCTATTATACGTGGTGGAACTTTAAAAAGACAAATGTTACAGGAAGAACTGGAATTTAAAAAGGGAAGATATGCTAAGAAACAGGAAGAAAAGCAATTTCAGTTTTCTCCATGAAGTCCTGCTAGCCCAAAACATTTCTACCACAACAAGCACTAACACTGTTGCTGGTGACTAGTGCAGAAGATTCCTTCTAGCTTCTCATCTATGTTGGTACTCTCAGAGTATAAAACAAAGTACCAAAGACCCAAATCCAGAAACGAAAAACAACTCTGTTATTATTATCAAAACAGCAAATATTAAGTATTTAAGAGTTGTTGTGAAGAGTGCTACAACGATCAACATTCAATGGACAGTGAGAGGAAAAATCTTTATATTAAGCTGAAACATAATGGTGTCTTAATTATTTTTCAGATCATCATCTTAAAAAAAAAAAAAAAAAATACAGTACTAACCTAGTACATCTAGGTTAAACATTTTCTCGGAGCTTCCTGCTACATTTACGGCTTTGCATGAATATTGTCCAGCATCATCAGTAGCAGCTTTAAGGAGCTTCAATATCTTTCCGTTGTGCAAAATCTGGAGAGTACTGCTTTCCACAACCTTAAAAGAACCCAAGAGATTAGCCTTATGTGATCCAAGTTACATCAGCCAAATATCACAGCTGTTTTTTTAATAAGAAAATGGTAGTTTTATTCTAAAGGGTAATCCATTTTCCTATTCAGTCACAGTACTAATCTCCTCAAAAACTTCTGCAAGATATCCACTATAAATTAGCCATATTTAGCTAGCTTTCTGTGTGGGTGTTCTTAGTGCAGTTTAAATATACATTAAAGCATACATTTACTTTAAATGAGCTCTCATGTCAAACAGTCAATAGTGAAGTTAATACATAACAGTTAATAAAAAAGCTGGAATTGCTGATTATATTACTACAATTAGGCTAACTGCACATACCTGAATATCTTCTTTATACCAGGAGATTATTGGGAAGGGGTTACCAGATACTTCGCACAAGAGACTTACAGGATGCTGAACAACTACAGATGTATTTGTCACTGTTTCTTGGTCTCTAATTTCAGGAGGAACTGCAAGAAAGTTTGAAGTAATATATGAGGTCTTCTATTCCAGTGATTTCCCACTTTCTCCTTTCCCATCAGTGAAGAATCTCTGTCATCAAAACTTCTCTGACCCATTTCAGCCACCACTACATGTTTCTTCTCTACTCTGGACATACTTCCCCTCTTTCTTCTCCTCCAAGAACAGACTCTTCTATTGCCCAGTAACAAACTGATAGAGAAAATTACTTACAACCATCATCAATATTTCAAAAGAGTAATTTATAATCCTGTGTTATCTGATTATTATATAAAGGAATTGGATTCCAGAGATTTATTTCTTCATTCCTCCAGGAAGATCCATCTATTATTTTTCCCACACTGAATGCATGGAAAATGGGCTTATGTAGTGGATGAGAAAGTTTCAGTCTCACTGACAAGCCCTGCAGGCAAATGATGGAATTCCTGTTTTTCTTGGATAAAAGATAGAGATATAATACTGCTCGGATATCACATTTATACTTGAAATATGGATCTATCATCCAGTCTTTAACTTCTACAGTGCAAAAGCCTTCATTGCTATTTCTGTCAAAGTCATCAAGTTTAAATACAGCACTTTATAAGTAAGACTCACCTAATTATTTGAGCAAAACAAATCTGGTCTGCATATAAAGTTACTATGAATAGAAATAATAGAAGTTATACAGAGAATAAAGGAAAGACTAGTTTTACTACTTACCATGAACTTTTAGGTTATATTTTCTTTCTGTACTGCCAGCCTCATTGGCTGCCATACAGATATACTCTCCGCCATCAGAAGGTGTAACAGCAGCTAAGATCAACAGGGTCCCATCCTCCAGAATTGAAATCCCTGGTTCGCTGCCTGTCAGCTCTCTGCCATTACGTAGCCATTTGATGAAAGGCTTTGGAATACCTAACAAGAAAAAGGTGAATTGGCAAGAAATTCTTTGCTTAGCTAAGAATTAGGAGGATTCCCATTACTTGTTTCAAATCTTACTGGTAAAGGCAATCCATGCAGAGGAAAAAGACCTTCGGATTTACAGGAAGTCCCTAAACATTTTAATGCCCTTGGTGGCAAGCAACGACTTTTTACAGAGAAGTCATTCTTTTCCGAAAAGATGACTTCTGAAGAGTCATTACTATCTACATTCAGTGGTTATTTATATCACTAATATTTCAATTTTTAGCATAGACCATGTTCGGAAAAAATGCACATTTTTACAGTGACAGGCAGTACAGATAAACTTAACACAGTAAGAATGAGGCACACCTTTTGCAGGACAAGGGAAAGCCACACGTTGATTTGCCACTCTTTCTTGAAATGGGCTATTGTATGAAGGGTCAAGATCATCTATAGTAGGAGGTTCTGAAAGAAAATTAGATCGAAAAAAGTGTCTTGCCTTCTGTTCCTCTGCTTATTTTAATTTTCTTTAATTGACATCAAAATATAGCATCTAAAACATAGAAAGATTTGGATTTTGTACCATGTACCAGTTAAAACAGCAAATAATATTTTCCTACAAAAAATAAAGCAGACGTGAAACGATGCTTAGCGGTGGAGGAGGCCAGCTGAAATACCTTGAACTTGCAGCGTTATCTCTGACGTGTCACTGCCTGCTACGTTGCTAGCGATACACTCGTAGATTCCAGCATGGGGGAGCTGGACGTTGCTGATAGTTAGTGCTCCATCCGGGCCGTGGCTAAGCTGGCCACCATCCATGAGCACGGTGCTTCTGCCTTTGAACCAAGTGACTGTGGGAGGAGGGATCCCCTGGGCTCGGCAGGGTATGTCCACGCTGTGGCCAACACGCACCTTCAGAACGCGAGGGCCGCGCTGTATCTTCGGAGGAACTAAGCAACACAAGAAAGTCCAAAGTAATTCAAAGAAAACAATGTGCAAGATCATTCTTGAAGAAAATACTTGTCAGCTTTTGCCATTTTAGGAAATGTCTGTCTTTATTCAATGGAGCTGAATTCCCACAAGTGACTAAGGAAGCAAAAGTGCGTGCTCTCTACCGAGCGGAAGCACAATTCCCTATTGCTCAACATACCTGGACAGGCTAAGTTTCCCATTCGATTGCATATACTTCCCTAGAAGTAGCACATTCTTATTCCATTGAGCATATCCAAAAGGAGCTATGGATACAGGCTGTTCACAACACAAAACAATTCAAAAGCTTTTATGATAAAGTTAACCACATTTTCCCTTTGACATTTTAATTTCCTTCCCCCTAATCCCTCATCTTTTTGTGCTTCCAAACACGAGTTCAGACAAGAAGATAAAGTATGGCTAGAAGAGATTCTGTTGGTCCCAAAGAATAATATAAATCTGACATAACTCTTTGGCTACAATGTTTTTATTTCTAGGGATCAGCGACAATAAAAAGACCTATAAAGAATGTCTGAAACAATAACAAGTGCCATTTTTCCAGACTCTCTGCTAATGTACAAGTATAGATAAACAAAGATGTGCACTGATACTGGATCTCTCTATACACAGAGCTAGACAGCAGTCGGCCAGAGCCATTGTAATTGAATTAGCATCGTCTGAGGTTTTCAGAGCTGCTTGGGTGGGAGTTCCAATCTGGTACGTTCATGGTATGTGATCCACTTCAAAGCCATATGTTGGCAATGTGCACCGGCCTCCCCAGCCTCTACACGAGCCACGGAAGAACCATGTGCAGCTACTATTGATCAGCTTCATCATGAGAGCGTGACCATCTATGGCAAAAGGTGAGCAGAGCAAGACAGGTCCTAGCTTGTGCATGGGAATTCAGACATATTCATTGTGAGGTAGGAAGCGTGGGCACAAGAACAGCATGTTAGGCTCAGCAGAGAAAGGACAGTAAGAAGATGGTTAAGTTATTGGTTTGCATAGGTATAGCAAAATTTATAGGCATACAGCTCAGTAGAAAGACAGGAGCAAGCACACATCCACAAAAGATAATGTTGCATGCTGGCCTCAGTACCACCGCTTGTGATGTATAAAAACACTTGGGACAGCCCTTATGGACAGTTTGGAATCTAGCTCCTATCAGATCAGTAAGAACTCAGCCTTAGATAACTTTGGTTTTCAGCTCTCAAAACTCCTGCGGTTTAGGAATAATCAGATATCATATACTGCTGTATTCCCTATATGATTCTAAACAACATTAAAGGAAGATAGATAGATAGATAGATAGATACACACACAGATAGGTAGGCATTATTTCCATTTCAGATAAGCAATAACAATAATTCACATAAGATGACCTGAAAGAATACGGGTCAATAGCACTGAAATGTACATAACAAAAATGTTCTGCATGAAAAGATGCTAAATTCCAAGCCGAGCCTTGCAGATGATTATCCGAGTTAAACCTTACCATGTACATTTAGCTTCACTGACTGACTCACATTCCCAGCAATATTTGTGGCTATGCAGATATACATTCCACTGTCTGAAACTTGTGTCTCACTGATCTTCATTGACCCTGAGGGCAGGAAAGTGTGTCTGGAAAAATAAGCAGCAGATACACTGAATAAATATTTGTTGAAAGTGGAATGATCTCTACTTACACATTACTAATGATTGCCATGAACTAAAATGACACCCTTCTGTATGGTACACTGCATTGTGCTTCATTACTAAACTATGACTTATACTTACTCATTTTTTTTTTTTAACTCTTTACTGAACCAGAACCATCAGAACACTGAGCAATTATCAAAAATATAAGATCTGTGTAACAAGTTTTGGTCGGGGAAGAAATAAAATGAGGTACATATGTCTATGACTTGGTTTTACAACTGGAAACTCAAGTCTGGCACTTGAGGTTATCTTCAGTTTAGACAAAGTTGGTGGGAATTGGTGCTATCATTTGTCTTCCCTTCTAATCCCTTCCCTCTCTAATCAAGATTATGTCGGCATATTTGGTATAAATGGTGAATGTGGGAATTACAACAGCTTGGAGAGATGAATGGCAAGAAAGTGTAGTTCGTTTCTTCCAGACCACCCATATCTGTGTGATATCATGATTCTTCCTCTGCTGCCCAAATCTTATATATATATATTTTTTTTTAAGTATCCCCAAAAGACATGATGACTGGAGGAGCTTGCCTGTCATCATGCTGTCCACTTATTAGATTTACTTCCTGACAAAAGTCCTTCATTTCTGACTTCACTCTTTTGTTTATTGGTCACATTTCTAACATTGTCTTTGGGTGGTCTCAAGAGGCTTTGTCTGGACTAATTCTTTAACTTTTGCTGACATCTGTAAACAGTCTTGGAATGGACTAAACTGGACTTCTTGGACCCCTCCACAACAGCCATGAGCAAGTAGCCTAAATTATCTATGTCTCAGGAGGTAAAATAAGGACAAGCAATGGATCAAGAATGCAGGTTCATTAGTTCATGAGATGTGGTCACAGAACACAGCAGAAACATCCACACAAAACACTGCCAAAAAAATTAGCTTTCTGCACACTAGACCCTTTGTCACAAAATAAATGCTGGCACACCCAGGTATCACTTGCTAGCACTATCGCAGACCACAGGAATAGGTGGATCTGAAGATAACTTTTTTACAAACGCAACAGACTCACTTTTGAGGTCTATGTGATTCCTCGCCATCGCACTGCAATCACTGAGGGACACTAGACAACTGGCATGGCAATCTCTACATTGCTGTTCCCTGGTTTAGGAATAAAGCCATTGTCTTTGCCTCTTCTTAGGGAGGCAGGGGACTAGAAAGCATTAGCAGGCTCTGTGACAGTGCCTGACACTTTAGCTGGAGACATGGGGAGAAGAATCACCTAGTCTTTGCCTCCTTTTCCTTTCGTCTCCTATTCTGCATCACACCAAAATAATAAGGAAAGACTCAAATACCATGGTCCACCCTGGAGACAAGCCCGTTCCCAACTCTTTAGTTTCCAAAGCTGTCAGCTCAACAGTTTAATAAGCATTTAACTATGTTTTCATATTTTCACGAACGCCTGGAGAGTTTCTGGATCCAAAACACAGCAATGTAGGAGCCCTTGTAAGCACTTCCAAACATTTATCATCATCTGTATATTCTACTGGCAGAGCATATCTCACATGAAAAGCAGACTATGCTCCCTTGAGCATAAATATGAAGTGCTTAAGAAAAGAAAAATACATTTTTAAAGATTTAAAATCAGACACAGATTATGTGGATCTTAGGATACCACCACAGCATAATTATAACGCGATCTTCTTTGACCTTGGCCTCCTGAGGTTGCTAACTCAGACTGAATTTTGAAGTTCTGTCTTTGCTTATAATACTTAGTGGAATGGAGTCTCTACCACGACACATACCTTCAGCATGTCTCCAAAAGGGACACCTACTCAGTTTGGGAAAAGAATTTCAAGACGCAATGAAAGAGCGTTATGAAAGATAAGCAAGTATAACTTTATACCTTCTGATTGATCATGAGGCAACTAAAAATTGCACATCCTTCCAAAACCTGGAAAGCTTAGAAGCAATTCGTTTTGTTTTGTATTTCGTCAAATCTCATTACCTTGGAGAGAACGGCGATATGAGCTGCATTTCTTTGGCCCATGTAATTATGGGGGGTGGCAAGCTCTTTACTTCACAAGGAAGTGTCACATCTTCTCCTGCAATTACTGAGATCTCTATGGGCTTATCATAGGCATCTCCTTGTTGGTCTCCAGGCCTGGATACTCTAGGTTTCACTATAACATGGAACATGTTAAAGAACTGCAGTGAATAGATATATTTGTACAAAATTAATACCACACAATTTTACTTCAGATTAAACATCTGCTTTTTATATCAGATATATAGCATTACAATCTTATTTTTAATGACGTGTCTGCATTAGACTGGCTGTTGTGAATCACCATGATGGAGATGTGTCCAAGCTCACTAGCTCTAGCACAAATGTGAGCAAGCTGCACCTTCTGCCCGAGAAGCTGCCTAAGTTGTCAATGCCTGCAGTTCACATAGGCTGAGCTTTGTGCTACACGGGTCAGTTGCAACCAACACTACAGTGCCAATACTATAAGCCAAAGAGCCTCGTGCAACAAGCCCAAATCTTCATCTAAATCAGATTTTTGATAATGCTGGGAGATGGCAGGAAGATTTGAGAAGGATGGGACTTAGATATCTTCACTCTTCTAAGAGCAGGAACTTCGTTTCCGTACAGGTGCTGCTTCCTATCCACCCCCATAAAAGATAAAATTATGAAATGCCTGAATTCCCTAGTCGAAAAGCAGATGGTGACAGGTACCAGGAGGTTTTAAGGGAATCATAACGGTTGAAAGATAGGGCTTAGTCCTTTGTAAAACTGCCTCATAGGCAGCAGATTACTGGAGACAAATTCAAAAGCACTAATTCTAGATTAGCTTAAATCCTGTTTGCACTGCAGGTCTCCTACTCCAGGACATTCACCTGAGCCAGTTGTGCAGCCTAAATTAGAGCTAAATTGTCAGAGGGGGAACAATGAGGCTATATTTGGCTTTAACTTATCCATACCATAGACAGTGAGCTGGACCTTCCGCGTAGTGAAACCAGCAGCATTTGTCGCAGTGCACATGTACTCCCCAGCCTCTTCACCCCCGGGTGAAGCTACATAGAGGCTGCCATCTGACCCTGCAGAAAATCTCATGTCGCTGGCAAGAATTTGTTCTCCCTTCTGTGGAAACAAAAAAACAAAACAAAACCCTCAATGCATGGATTTCCTAAACTACAATATATTACAAGCTTTTAATTTAATGAAAGCTAAAGTTTACAGAGACAAAATAGAATCTAAAGAAAACAAAACTCTGTTAAAAGAATAGCTCCCCTAATTTAACTCACTGTTGTGTCCCTTTCAGATGAAAACAGCAGCATTTTTAATATCACGTGGGGTCAGATTTTTCACTGTGAAATATGCTTTATGCAGTTTTATAGACCAAAAAAACAGCAGGCAGTCTGACTAAACTGAGCAATATTTTAACTTATATTACAGTATTGTTGTTTATAGCTGATAGGAAAAAATATTTTGAACTAAGAAGTCTGACCCCCAAATTCTGTTCCCATAAATTAACAACTTCGGCCAAATTACCACTCTTTTATCCTCACTTTCTAGTAGAATAAAGGGTAGAAAAACAGGTACTCTTAAGCATAAAAATTCTGAATTTTTCAGACTATAATTCTTTTTAAAAAATCCAAGTTTTCAAGTGAGTCAATTTTGAACTGCATTTCTGCTGTGCAAATGGGCTTTGTATAACATGTTTCTGTCAGTAGATTCCTCCTTGTTACAGGAAGTTGGGTTTGATAAGTAAGTAGAAAGGTAACTACTCATTGCATCTTATTCCTACTGTGTTTTATTTGCCGCCTAATCAAGCCATTTACTGGGTTCTATCCCTGCTTTTAAATAAAATTGTTTGCAAGGTCCTAATCAGTTATGCTTGCGTAACTAACGGTGAACTCTGCAGTGCAATTTTTGTAAGTGGTTTCCTTGGAAGAAAAAAGTCACATTAACAAAAACCTCAAAACAAAAGTGAACTTTCAATCTGCAGCAGGTTTCAAATCTCAAATTATCAACTCACAACAAGAATATTAAATATTTCTGTATAGAAAGATACAGCAAAGCCTCTCCAAAGAATAGAACCTTGATGTACACCTGGACCATGGCCAGAAAGAATTGCTCTAAGAAACAAAAGCAGATGTGAATAAATAGAGATTTCCAGGTCCCTTACAACAAAGGTTTTTGGCTGCCTTTCTTGCATGTAGTTTTTATTATAGCTAAATGATGTCCTCATTTTATCTTTCACCGTGAACAGCTTGAAGATGAGAAGTTACCTTGGACCACAGAATAGACGGCTTAGGAACTCCACTGGCTTTGCATGGCAGTGTTACTGGGATTCCTTCAATGGTACTGAAAATCTGCTGCCCATGCTGAATAACAGGCAGAACTAAAAACAAATGCATATATTAAGCACATGCAAAAGACAGATTTCCAACTATGGCATCTCCTAAAATAAAGTCCACATACTTAATACTACTTCTTACAGACAACCGTGATGGGGAATTTTCTTTGAACTCCAAAATTGACACTGACCAATTTCTTTCTTCTCCACTATTCAGTCCTCCTTTAAAACTGTCTGCCTGCTCATTACAAGACATGTCAGCCATGGGACCCGTATTAGGTACACTGTATTAGGTGCACGCAGTTTTAAGCTGGCTGGAGATATTTCACCTAGCTGACCAAATCACTTCACAACATCACAAAGAAGGTAACAAGAACTTCATTTCCACTGTCTACCCGAACTAGGTTTGAATTAATAACAGACAGAAAAAATCCCTCAGTATAACAACCTGTATATCCCACACTTAAGAGAGAGATTTTAGATAGATAGATTTCTGTGTTAAGTGCTGAAAAATTCCCAAACTACTACTCACTGAAGACTTTATCAGAGACTGAGTACTAGCATGTATTAATAAAAAACAGGTATTTTAACATAAAGGGCTGTTCCAACTTCTTCTGTGAAGCTTAAAATAAGCCTCCCATGATTAATTTGACGCTTGAGAAAATTTCAGGCTGTAAACAATGAAGTGGCTGTGATCCCCCGCACAGTTAACACAAGTATCCGCAGCTGAAATACAGATGGTTTACCACAATGCTCACACTTGTCTTGCTGTCAGTGTAATTTTGGATATTGTTAAAAAAAAGAAGTTTTGCCAAACGCATAATTTATTTTAAGTGCAATACTCCCATGAGTAGTGCTTCCTTTTATCAGTTATGAAATCCCTCTGACAGCACTTGGCAGGGCTTTCCAACAAACTCCCACTTGTGCCTGTTTTGTTAAAAAAATCAGAGACGAAGTCTGCAAAGCACAACCTTTGCAGATGCTTAAAAGGGAAGATTTTTCAAGACCACTGAATTGTGTTTACTTTTCTAAAAATTTTAAAATCAGTCTCAACCACACAGGGTTCCTGTGTGTTGGACCCCAATTCTATTCACAAGGTAGCATCAGTACAAAGAGGAAATTTGAGAAAATAGTATAACTTTAAAGAACAAGCTCTAGTCAGAACTACTAATGGTAAAAAAAAAAAATGCTTTCTCATTTTGAAACGGACACCAGAGCAAGGAGACAGTGCCGCTTACCATACACGTTAACAGTGACAGTCCTGTTGTTCGTCCCCGCCACGTTGCTTGCCATGCAGGTGTAATCCCCGCCGTCCTGCAGCCGGACTCTTTCCAGGTGCAGGCTGCCGTCACTGCGAACACTCATGTAGGGGCTGGGAACCAGCTGCCGAAAGAGTGAGGCAACATTTCACTGAAGAAAGCATTCGTCTGGTCATATTTACTTTGGGATACACTGTGACTTGTCTTTACTCTTTCTTCTTATTTTTCCTAATTAAGTGTTCCTTAGGAAAAAGCAATCAGCTCTGAAGCAAATATTCTCCTTCTGAGGATGGTGCATACCTTTGGCAGATAGGATAACATCTATTTTTGCTTTAAGCACTGGCAGTAGCAACACTTGGAAGTCCTTTATTGTGACAGATAATGGAACATTCTAACTCTCACTAAGAAATTATATATCCTAAAGCAACATTTAAAAGCCACTACTATACACAGGCATCAGCAGCTCTGAGAGAAGCATCTTACCAGTGTGTCTCAAAATTAGAGCCTGTATCCACTGCACCTACACAGTGTAAAGAGAAAAGGCCATAAATTCCCAATGGTACAAACTGAGCAGAAAACTCTAGCAACTTCAAGGGATGATAGTGCCAGGGTCCTGTTTGATGGCAAAAAAACTGAGGTGAGTCTCCTTGAAGCCCCAAGGGGAAAGGCAGGATTTCACAGGTAGCTGTTGGAGAAGAAATTAGCAGGAAATAACCTGCAGCTACATCAGTGGAACACAGTGCATCTAATACAAGATATGAGAACTTAGGTGAAGACATTTGTGCTATCATTTCTTTCAATTACAGGCATGGAGAAGAGGCTTTAGGAGCAACCTGCAAACAAGATTAAAAGCAGTACTCTATAGGGATGTGTTGCAATATTTTGGCTAATGCTTAAGAAATGAAGCTACTTAGACAACAAATGTAGGTACAGGGTGCAGGCAACCTTCCTTTGTGCAGGAGTTGTAACTACTGATGGAGGCTCTGGAGTGAAAGAGAAAATATACAGCTAGGAAAGGAGCAAATAATACAGGGATGCTGACATTTGATCTCAACCCATTGGGAACAGTAAAACTCACCTACAAGAAAAGCAATGAATGACAGATTTTTTCTGATATCTTTACAATATCTTTATTTTAAAAATTAGGGAAAAGGAAACAGTTTTCAGTTACCAGGATCAAAGTTCCAGCAATTTTGTAACTGTGATGGATATGCTCCACTAGCAATCCTGGATTCAGAGTCTAAGGCTGACATTCAGGAGCTAACTAGAATACATAAAACTGCTGTCACAGTAAAAAAAATAAAATAAAAATAGAGAGGGAAGGGAGGAACAATAATTCACAAATCCTTTGGTTCCTATTTCATTGTAGTGATGAGAGTAAAATATAATGCGAGGATGCCCCTACCTCTACTTTTTAATTTTGAACCTTTTTTAAATTTTGGACACAACTATCATTTCTCACAGCAGGGAAGGGTTGCACTCCGAATTACAGTCCCTGCAGAAACTCCACACTTGCAGCTTTCCACATCCAGTCCCTTGGCTATTTCCAAGGAGGCAGAAGCTCCTGTTCTGCTGGGATGGTCACCGTAAGTCAGCTCTCAAACACTCGCATCCTTGCTTCAGTGAGTCAGACCAAATTTGTGATGCATCCTTTTTTGCAAGTGTAAAATCTATACTTGTACATAGATCTCTCTAAATCTCTCTGCAAGTGTTGCTTTACCAAGTTAACATGGATGAAAATGTAGGTTGCAACTTTCCTTTGCCAAAGAATCTTAAAGAAAACAAGACAGTCTTACCACTATGCTATTTTTTATCCATCTCCTGTCTGGAATGGGGTTTCCAGCAAGCAGTACACAGGGCAGAGTGAGTTGCTGTCCCTCAATTACATTGGCTGTGGCTGGGCTTACTCCAATCAGAGGCGTAACTTGAACAAACAGAGAATTAGAAGAACTATTAGATATTTTTATATATTCATGCAAAGTATGAAAGTTGAACTTTGTTATGAGTTCTTTCACAAATGCAACTTGCAGTAGTTTCAGACAAAGTTCTCCTTGTGCAAATGCTATGCACATATGACCAAAGAAACACTTTTTATGGTGAAAACCATGTGATTTAAATAGATAAAAAAAAATAACAATCAAACAGTATAATGGTGCCAATGCACTTCAAAAAGGAAACTTAAGAGTGCTCTGGTATCAGAAATACCACTGATGAAGGCAGAAGAATCAAAATGGGATGGGGTAATACAGTACAGAAAAGGAAGCCGAACAATTACACATAAAATGAGCCTAATGCTAAGGACCCGCAGCAAGAGGAATACTGCTCTGCTGAAACTGGATTCCCTGCAAACTTAAGTTTCCATGGACACGATGTTGATGTATTATTTTTCCTTACTGGGACAAAACACTGTAGAATAAAAACAGCAGATTTGGTGAGGGCAAAATATAAGCAATAGTTTCCTCTGTTCATAAAACTTCCAAGTATTAGAATAGAGGTCAACAGCCTGGCCAAAAATTCTGCGTGCTCTCTAAGCTCCAGCAGAAAGCATAAGTTATTAAATAATGGGGATTAAAGAACACTTTTAAATTGTTAAAAACATCTTGTCTATCAAATGTTCCTAGCATACAGCTTCCTACCATATGTTTTAAGATAACAAATGTTTTCTTTGATGGCAGATGGACCTCCATTCCTATGTTTCCACAAATATATACATTCCATAGCATTATTATGTCCTTTCATTGCCAACTGTCCAACTGAGATAATAAACAGTTCCTTACTAACACAACTATTGTCAAGACTATATGTTTACAGTGTTCGTGGATCACTTCCCAATTATATTAACACAGTGCTCTGAGCTAATTCATTGATGCTTCTTCTTTCTCAGATGAATTAGATGGCTGGAAATTCCTCACAAGCATTGAGAATTATGATGATTTTTCATTCCTTAAAAATTTACTTAGGATTAAGAAAGAAATGAAAGAAAAAATATTTTGGAAGGTCCATTTAATAAAGTGTAGATGGAATTAATTTAAATTATTGTAACAATCAAAAGGTAATATTCAAATAGACAAAATAAACTAAATTCAATTATAATATTCTATGCAGGTATCAGTTTCTGTAGAAGACTATATAAATGTATAGAAGACTATATAAATGTAGCCTCAGGTATAAACATATAGATTTGTCACTGTGCATGTATATAATACACAGACTTCCTATTTGTTGTACAAACACCATCACATATTCCAGGTATATTCCAGGTATTAAAATGTTGCTTTTCCTTAGGTTACATTTACTGTTCTTACCCAGTCCAGTTACTGTGATCGTGGCTGGCCGTGACTGAATCTTTCCAAACTGATTTTCAGCTTCACAGATGTAAGTCCCCTCATCACTGACCCACAGATCTAGAAGAAGAAAAACAAACAAAAAAATCAGATTATAGCACCTTAAATGATTTCCAAAATCTTTCAATTTTAAAATACTTTTTTTTATTTTTGACAGACTACTCACTTCCATCAGTCACAAAGTAGCAAGGGAATGACTTTGTGAGAACTTAAGTAAAAAAGTATTATATTTATACAGTACTTTTTATCACTTTAATGCAACAAATACTTAACGAAGTATATGTTACTGTGTATATATAGTGTATGATAATATACTATATACCAATACACAAAAAAAACTTTAGTCCACCTACTGTTAATAGACAGAGCTCCTGTTCTGAGCTGATTGATGGAACTAACTGCAAAGGGTCTTGAGAAAAGGGAAGCACCGTTCAGCCGCCTCCACTTAACCTTGGGCTCCGGGTAACCCTGAACATAGCAGGGCAGCGTGATGTTTGAGCCAAGGTCCACAGATTCATCACTGGGTTCCTGAGTGAAAACAGGGGGAGCTGGAAGAAAAAGGAATACATAGAGAGTGAGAGAAGCAACATGACAATAGCAAATGATATGAGAAAACTTAGCTTCGTAGACAACACTAAAAAGGGATTTCCAGACTACACAACTCTCTGAAGATATATGAATAGTTCTGACAAAGACTCAGATAAATTAGAGCACCAATAACCAGATACAGAAATACCGAAATCAGAGAATTTATAGTCAAAATTACAAGCTACTTACAGCCAACATCTAGGGTAATCTTCCCAGAGGCTCTCCCTGCATCATTGGTAGCCACACAAGTATAATCACCAGCATCCAGATCTTGAGTTTCCTGAATCTTCAGAAGACCCCGATGACTATCAATAATGAGAAATGCAGATGCCCGCAACTCTAAGTCACCTAAACCCGGACGAAAAAAGACAGAAACATCACAGGGTTTTTACCAAAGTTATTTCAACAAAACAGTGTCCAAGTTTGAGGTTATTTCACAACATCACTGTATTCACTTAGCAGGTAACTACTCTGACTTCCATTTAACTGAGTGGGAAGACTCATTACTGCAAATTTTTGTTTATTTATTTTACAAAGAGGATGTAAACTCAAGTACCTTTGGATGGAGTTTTGGACTGTAAGGTTGTATCTCTCCTTCTCAGATTAGAGATTAAGCATGGCAGTCACCTGTGTGCCACCTCCTGACAAACCTGCAGCTCCACAGAAGCTGGAGAACTGCTCTGCTACCTCACACTCAGCAGTAACCACCTCATTATGGGGTAGCATTCAAAACTGGCCCATATGAACCCTTTATTTTCTAATACTTCTTCCGATATTTTCTAATAAAGAAAAAATCTCATTTAAGTAGGCCAGGGGAGCAACTCTGCTTTTTTACTTATGTAAGAGTATGTTTATTTAATATATTTAAACAGAAACAAGAATTTTTGCTCTAGAAGTCATGTGCTGCATCTTCTAGATCAGAAGACTACCTAAGTCAGTCACTGGTTGAACACTACAAACATGAACGCTACAAAATGAAGTCACTTCAAGATCATTGTTTAAAATAACAACTGCTTCAGTAAATAAGCCTAACACGAAGTAAGAAATGCACCTTTAAACCATTTAACTTGGGGAGGAGGGATTCCAGTTGTTTTGCATTCCATAATAGTTGTGTCTCCAAGGGCTACCAGAATTTCATTTTGAACTATGGTCAATGTTGGACCCTCTAAAAAGAAACAATACAGAAAAATATGAGTTCCTCATCCAAAGCATATATCATTTTTAATTCATGAAAGACTGAATTTCTCCTGTTAGGTGGACAGAATATTTATATTGAAAATCAAACAGACTTAAAATGTGCACAGGGTAACTGCCAAACACTAGCAAACAGGCAAAGGAAGCATTTTGAATGCCCAGAGCACCCAGAACATGAGTAGAACACACAGGCATTCAGTGAAAGAATTCAAACAACTTGATCAAGCAAGGAGTAAAAAGAATCAGAGGCTCTCTCACTCTCCAGATAGATGTTAGTTATCAAGAACATTGCTATTTACATTGCTATAATACCAAGTACACTGCTATTATTTTTTTTTTCTAATTCAGTAAAACATGTATTATTGTGCCGTTTAGAGAAGAGAATAAGGTTCAGTACTCCAGAATGTAGAATGTTCAGTCCCTCACCCACCTTACTTTAATATCAGATCTTAACTTTCTCTTAAAAGTAGAACAAGCAGAAAAATCAAGCCCAAGTTATCTAACACTGCTCTTATTTGAACAAAAATCAAGAGACATTTGGGAGCTGTTCAACATCTTTCCTCATTTTTTTGAAAATAATAACGAAACGTTCTGTGCACCTCTGTAAATGTTAACGCTTCCTCACTGATCGTGTGTTAGTTTTGCTATTTTTAATTTCATGGCATTGCTTCTTTTCCTGCTTACCAATATAGATAAGGGTGGACGTCTGTTTCTCTGTCCCAGCCGAGTTACTTGCCAAGCAACCATAAGCTCCTGCATCTTTTGGAATTGCCTTTCTAATGATTAAAGTACCTTCTGGGGACAATCTATACCTGCAGATAAACAGAGGACCAATCAAAATGGTAAGGAGAAAAAAATAAATAAATAAATAAATAAAAATAAAAAAAAAAGAGTCCACAAGTCCAAGGAACAGTGGCCCTATTACCAAATGATTTACAAAGAAGTATTACTGTTTTTTTTTTTCCTATGACAAACAACAGTATTTGGTTTTATTACAATCTCTTGGAGGATTTCAATGCATTTACTGAACAGCCTAAAATTTAACCTAGGGAAAAAATTCTGAAGAATGCAATCATAGTATTTCTATTTTAGAGATGAGGAAACTGCAGTTAAAGAGCTATGAAGAGTAAGTTTGAGATACACAGCTTGACTTTAAACTCAGAGATTGCTGTGGAAGAAACAGTAAGAATATCTTAGCAGTCTTCAAAGGCTCTTTCACAAAAAGGAAAAAAAAAAAAAAACGAGAGGGAGCTATAGCACCTACCTGCTTGAACCAATAATAAACATATCATTATGCATCCATACTACTGTTGGCTTTGGATAACCTGTTGCAGAGCACCTGATAGACACTTCAGAGCCTTCTGTAAAAGTTTGATTCTTGGGTGAGATGATAACCCTAGGTGGTTCTATAAAAAGAAATAAAACCCAGTAAATTAGAATAGCAAATTAAAAAGATACATTTTGCAAACAGAGATGATAATAACTGCTTTCTTCTAGTTTTCCAACAGTTGCACTGTGAGAAACCAGTAAAGAAGATTTGAACACTCCCTTCCGGCTACCTCCATTCAACATGGACAACAACCATTAGAGACACATGGATTTCATGGCAAGACTATCTACTACATTAAAATACACTCGCACTAAAATGCACCTATGTTCACAGCATTCTTTAAAGCCAAGTATCATTCAGAGAGTTCATTTTTCTTGAATTAGTTATGTTTCCTTAACTCTCACTTCTTTTTCTTCCTCCATTGTCTAATTCTTCACTATAAGCCATTTCAGCAAAGTAAAAGGCAACATTAAGTCAAGATTCAGGTTACAGAAGCCAACTCCCATGCCTATACAATTTGTACTGAGATACATAACACAGAGCTCCCAAACGTGGACTCCAACACTGACAAAATGACAGAATGCATCAAGTGAGCTCACCAGCACGAGCCATCAAGGCCACAAGGTTTGGTTAGAGTGGGGAGAAGAAGATGCACGTCACCTGCTGCCTGAGAAAGAAGAAATGTACAGTACTAACAGCTGCTGCTTCCCTGTTAACATAAGTTAACAAAAAAGTGGCTACCACTGGAGCAAGGCATTAGTTTCAGTTGGGGAGTTTAGGCTTTTGCCAATCATGCACTACCTGAGTTTTATTAAACTTGTGCACAAAATAGCCCTTGCTGAGCACTCTTAGACAGAAAGTCTAAGCCTACTCTGCCTTTCTGGAAAGCAACAGGCTGAATCCCCGCCACATGCTGAGGAGGAGCACAGAGGCGCACTGCATAGCACACTCATCCTGCCTGCAGTGGGAGTTCCACTACGGCACAGGCTCACATCACAGCAGCAATAAAAGCTTCTCAAGGATCTAAGGAAAAATCAGTAATAATTAGACAGTAAATATAATGCAGTGATGCAGGGCAGAACCCAGCAGGATAGAGGATTTAAAAGTGTCCTGATTGGCAACTTCCAGTGACTTCCTACCCGCATCTCATTCTGTAACGAGCAACGAAAGCAGCAGCCCTCCTAGCCCTTGCATTCCCTGGAAGGATTAATCCTGTGTCTGCTTGATTAGCAC
>VWPW01018689.1:76060-251793 GCA_013389825.1 Crypturellus undulatus
AGTCTTCAAAGGCTCTTTCACAAAAAGGAAAAAAAAAAAAAAACGAGAGGGAGCTATAGCACCTACCTGCTTGAACCAATAATAAACATATCATTATGCGTCCATACTACTGTTGGCTTTGGATAACCTGTTGCAGAGCACCTGATAGACACTTCAGAGCCTTCTGTAAAAGTTTGATTCTTGGGTGAGATGATAACCCTAGGTGGTTCTATAAAAAGAAATAAAACCCAGTAAATTAGAATAGCAAATTAAAAAGATACATTTTGCAAACAGAGATGATAATAACTGCTTTCTTCTAGTTTTCCAACAGTTGTACTGTGAGAAACCAGTAAAGAAGATTTGAACGCTCCCTTAAAGCTACCTCCATTCAACATGGACAACAACCATTAGAGACACATGGATTTCATGGCAAGACTATCTACTACATTAAAATACACTCGCACTAAAATGCACCTATGTTCACAGCATTCTTTAAAGCCAAGTATCATTCAGAGAGTTCATTTTTCTTGAATTAGTTATGTTTCCTTAACTCTCACTTCTTTTTCTTCCTCCATTGTCTAATTCTTCACTATAAGCCATTTCAGCAAAGTAAAAGGCAACATTAAGTCAAGATTCAGGTTACAGAAGCCAACTCCCATGCCTATACAATTTGTACTGAGATACATAACACAGAGCTCCCAAACGTGGACTCCAACACTGACAAAATGACAGAATGCATCAAGTGAGCTCACCAGCATGAGCCATCAAGGCCACAAGGTTTGGTTAGAGTGGGGAGAAGAAGATGCACGTCACCTGCTGCCTGAGGAAAAAGAAATGTACAGTACTAACAGCTGCTGCTTCCCTGTTAACATAAGTTAACAAAAAAGTGGCTACCACTGGAGCAAGGCATTAGTTTCAGTTGGGGAGTTTAGGCTTTTGCCAATCATGCACTGCCTGAGTTTTATTAAAGTTGTGCACAAAACAGCCCTTGCTGAGCACTCTTAGACGGAAGGTCTAAGCCTACTCTGTCTTTCTGGAAAGCAACAGGCTGAATCCCCGCCACATGCTGAGGAGGAGCACAGAGGCGCACTGCATAGCACGCTCATCCTGCCTGCAGTGGGAGTTCCACTACGGCACAGGCTCACATCACAGCAGCAATAAAAGCTTCTCAAGGATCTAAGGAAAAATCAGTAATAATTAGACAGTAAATATAATGCAGTGATGCAGGGCAGAACCCAGCAGGATAGAGGATTTAAAAGTGTCCTGATTGGCAACTTCCAGTGACTTCCTACCCGCATCTCATTCTGTAACGAGCAACGAAAGCAGCAGCCCTCCTAGCCCTTGCATTCCCTGGAAGGATTAATCCTGTGTCTGCTTGATTAGCACGTGGGGAGGAACATTTTTTTTCTAGGTTCCATCTTTTAAAGCTATTTGCTTAAAAAAATCACAGACTAAAATAAATACAAGCAGAATGCTTCTACAGAACAACTTGGCTTGTAATAAAGCTCAGCTGAACAGGAGACCAAATTTCTTAAGGAGCAGAGGAAAAGGTTTAAGATATAATTAGTGGTAATATCAGCATACAGATGATGCATGTAAATTACTTAACCTGTTATATACTTTTATTTCAAATATCTACACTACATTTTGTGCTCCGAGTTTCATGAACACTGGAGGTTTGCTACTATATCATGAAAACATATACACCATCCTGATAAAGCATAGAAACCCTTTAAAGGAGATGGTTCTTGAGGATTTATGGGAGAATTTTTGATGCAATATGTGCTCTGCTATGGTTCACCGCATAGCAGAACTACTGCTTCAACCAGGTAACTTTGTTTCACTCATTAATGGGCTGTGAGAGCTTGGAGAAGAGTCTGAAACTCGTAAGTAAAAATGTCCTAAAAAAATCACCGCAACACTGCCAAAGACAGTGACCACATTTGCATGAGCAGAACAAAAAATAACTTATATGTAGACCTACAAAGTTTTGAACTTGGACACAGCCATATAATATCTTTCCATTCTTAGTTTTATGTTCCTTAGTCCTCTCAAATTTGTTGCTTTTCTATGCTACAGTGAACTTAATATCATCTGCAAAATCCTATTAAATCCTGCAGGGTTTCATAAAAGCTCTGAATTTTCCAAGATCCTGGAAGAAAGACACCAGAGGAAAGCAGAATCATCACTCTAGCACTGAATTCAGATACAAGAGGCAGGGAGAGGGAAAACACGGATGTAAACTAGAGAATGGGCCTCGACCACTTCACGCTGTGCACAGCTTTCTCAGCTATTTTTGTTCCCTCTTAACTCCTGCCAAGAGCTGCTAGGAGACGCGGTGCACATGGGGGTCCAGGGCAGGGTCTATGCTCCTGCTGCTGCTCATGCGGTGCAGGGCTTGGCTCTTGCCCAGCACTCAGGCTGCATAGCCCTCACTAGCAGGTACTGCCACACACCACCAGGATCAAGAGTAAAATTTATATTTAACATTCAACTGCTGCTGGCTTGTACTTGAACTACCAGGCAGAAGCAGAATGGCCACAGTGTGCACTCCTACCAAGCTGGTTTGCTTGCTCAGAAGAGGACAGCAAGCATGCAAGGAGACAGAATAGGCTGCAGGGCAATCAATTTTATTTTAGCCTTTGATAAAATGTATGTATGGGAGTAAGCTAAGAGCACAAGTTCCTCCCACTACTCAACCCATTGAAAGCCCTAGAGAAACTCCTTGGAATGGAGAGATGTGTAATACAAGGCTCCTGGAGAGAAGAGGCTGCAGCTTGCTGCATGTGGAAGCACTGGTACTTGTAACCACTCTTCATTAAAGTCAGTTCCAGGAGTTAACACGAATTATAGAACAATTTTCATATTTTTTATTTTATAAAGTATATATAAAAACACACCTTTATCAGCTTTCTTTATCAGCTTTTATTAACAAAAAAAGGAAAAGAGACCTTCTAACAGTGTATTTTTCATTATTTTGCATTTTTAAGGGAACTTTACCCAAAAGCCAGCAGGTAACAGCTACTGAGCCCTTATTGTTAAAGAATCACTACCTCTTGTACAGCATCTTCTAGAGCCTTTCTTGCCTTTTTACCATTTCCAAAAATGATGCTTGGAGAGGTACAGGATTCAAACTGCTGCTCTGGCAAGTAATTGGTTAAAGGTGTGAATTTACTTCCTCCAAACTTTAACTTAAGTATTCAGCCACTCTTGTGTACAGCTGGGTACAGAGTTGTGGCAGGATCAGTGGCTCCTTGTACTCATGACCCATTCATGTTAGCAGCAGGAGTCTGAACTTCCATATGCTTCAAATGAACACTATATGTTCTACAGGGACTACAATAGTAGTGTGAAGAATTAATTCTTTTCACTGTGAAGGACTAGCTAACCCCACTGACATCCAGCATTTCTTGTGTATCCATAACTTTTTAAAATATGCCTTAGTTTTTCAGTGGAATTAGAGGAAGGAAAGCATATGACTGAGATCAAACTTTCTAAAAACCTACATTGTTCTGGTGTCAAGAATGTACCCAAGAAAGCTACAGAAATACAAAAACACACAAAAGTCAATTTAACATTTGAATATAAAAATGAAGTTTTGTAGATACTGCAGAATCTCCTCCCAGAAGTAGATTTGCACATGAAAGTCAATTCACACAATTCAGGTTACTGGTATTTCTACAAAGTAGGAAATTTATGCACTTAAACATAACCTGTCACTATCCTCAAAATGAAACTTCTCTGCTCATCCAATTTGTATTGTTTTAGCTTAAGTCATGTTTCAATCAATAAGCATTTAACAGTAGATATTCAAGGTAGTATTTCAGTTTTGTTCATGAACCAGATGAAAAAACATGTAAAATAAAAAATGGGCATAAGGAAAAACAAGGGTGTGCAGAACTGCATACGTGTATCCCTGCTGAAGGTCAGTGCACTTAGTGCTGGCTCCTGCTCTTGTGCAGGGTCTCTGAGTGACACACCATTGCTTCAGATCACAAATCACATTCCTGGTTCCCTCAATAAGGTTTTCTTAACCTGTATTTCAAGCTGAGCAGTGTCCAGGACAGCACACTTGAACCTTCTTGGGCGAGTAAGTTCTGTTTTCTCCCACTGTATGTTTAATGTGGACAGCATTCCCATATTAGAGGCAAAAGATAGCTGCAATCCTCAAAAACAGTATTTCATTGCCTACTCTTGCTTACTCAAACCAGAAAACACGCAAAAAAAATCAAGACAACACAAAGTTATATCTAGCAACATCCACACGTCAGGATTGGGGTTTTAATGGAGTGTTTCTCAAAATCCCAAAAGATCAATATTACTTATGCAGGTGAATAACATCAAAAACATTTTATAGATATCAAAATAAGCGCTAGTCTATAGACCTGCATTTGATGACCTTTCCAAGTCTCTCACACCACAGCCACACACAATTTCTGAAAGGGATCTTCATTTAACTTTGCTTAGCACTAGTGTGCAATACTTGAGCAGAAAAGAAAATGAGGTGAAAAAAGTCAACTCCCATTCAAGGATTCAATCTGTATTTGCACAGCTGTAGGAAAATAAATAAAAATCAGATGAACATTCTCTTTCAGAAGCAGCATTATCAAACTGAAAACTTTCAAAACAAGCATTAAGCGTGTAAAATGGATGCTGGATTATTTTGAGAGCTACCAGCTTTTCTTTCTACCTTAACTCACTCCAAGAAAAGTAGGGACAAAAAGCAGAATTTATTCTCTTATGATTAAGAGAATATTCAGGGAACAATATGGAGTCATCCCAGCAATACTACTGGAATTTAACCCAACCTCTGTATTTAACCTAATCTCTGGGATTATCTGCAACTACACAAAGCTTGACATTTTATTAATAGATTGTGATGGATTCAATTTGCCTTCTTTGAAATTTTAACATGACAATCCTTCCAAGCTTTTCTCTTCTTAAATACAGCCACCAGAACTCAAAGGTTCTTGGGCATTCTACATCTTAGCAAAGGGTTTAAGGCTTGTGTGTGACACAGGGAACAGATCAGCACATCTCCAGAAAAGGGAGACATCAGCAAACTAAAATGAGGGTAAGAATTCTGCTGCCACTTAGCTACTGCAGGAGCGCGGTGCAATGCAGGAGGCAGGTTACACGCTCCTGAGGAAGACACACAGACACTACTGCCAGAATCCAGACACAGCTTAGTGTTTCCTGCAATTTAGCTCTGTTCTAAGCACCTTTCATAAAAAAACAAAAGAAAATACTTGTCAGTCTTCTCAGCTAGTCCTGTCAAAACCATCCAAGGGTATTCTCAGGCACGTTTTAAAGCTGTTAGCAGTACGAGTGCCAGCCAAAACGTAAGTCCCAACTATCTGACATAATCAGATACATGAATGATTTGAAACTAAATATTCTGCTGAGGCAGCAGTAAACTACTTGAGCTTTACTGTAAGAAGCTGCCACAAGTAATTTGGTCGCTTTGTTAAATATTCCAGCTGGTCTACAGACATTAGGGAGAAAAATCTAAATCCCAGGAAGAGATGGGTAGGGGAAAACGCTTCTACTGTTGCCTTTGACATGGTCAAGTGACTGTCTTGATTGAAAAATCCTGGGGAATTTCAAACGAAACTATCAGTTTTCCAAAGGTTTAGAAGGTTGAGTTTCTCATTTTCCTCCCCTTTAGCCTTGCCAGGACTTTAGCAGTTAGACTCTGCTGTAGATATCCAAAGGGTGACTCAAGCAGTTCAGTAGGGAAATGCCTCTCGGCTTTATTTTGTAATAGGTTCTACATAACTCATTGCACATCTACTTATTATTACTCAGGAAGCCAGTAAAGCCCTTTCCTTAGAGAGCTGAACCCCTTCCCTTTAGGCAGTATTACAGTTTCACTATAAACCCTTCTTTAGTCCCGAGAGCCTTAACTAAGGCAATACCATTCCATTGATTCCCCTGCCCCATATTTTTTAATTACCCATCAACTAACAAAGTCCTAGAATTAGAGCAGTGAAGTCAGTGGAGTGACCTGTTATGGAATGATCGTGACCTGGTATCATTAATAAGCAGAAAACCTGTCAGAGCTGAACCACTCACAAACAGTTTATCAAAACAGCCAAAAGCTAAAAATATGGGACAGAATAGTTTGTGTTCTCCAACCCTCCACCCCACCTCTTTTTCAAAATGTTTTGTATTTTCTTGCCTCTTCCTATTCACAAGGTTGAGGCTAAGACCAAAAGTTCCAATCCCTTCAAAGCAAATGGAGAGAAATCTGCAGGACATCCAAATTTTGAGACTTACCTCTAAAGTGAATTACTGCACTCTTACCTTTTTAAAAACTTTATTCTCAATACAAAGAGACAGCTCTTACCTAAGTCTCACCAAATGAGGCCTAGTATTGTTTGGTGACTTCTGTTGATAACTTAAAACAAGAAACACTACATAATATTCTATCAGTCTCCAAGTTGCTTTTTGTATTCGTCTCTAAACTGTATTTTTCTCCCCAAATGAGCATAAAACAAAGCTGTTATGACAGTACACAAGAAAACCAAAAGCAACATCAGAATAAGATGAAGGCAGCTCCTCCGTTACCTTGCACTGTAAGGAAGACTGATGCTGTAGTAGATCCACCCTCGTTGGCAGCGATACACTCATACTTGCCAGCGTCAGTGAGCTTTACAGTTTTCACTTCTAAAGACAGGTTGCTCAGCACCCTCATTCGCAGCGGTTCCTCAAGCCTCACATCCTTGCCGTTTCTCTGCCAGGTGAGATTGTAGCGCACGGTACTTGACGTCAGGCATGTCAAGATGGCTCCTTCACCAGGAACAACTGTGACGTTACTGGGAACCTGAATCACAGGAGGCGGCTCTGTGTAGAAACAAGAACAAAACAAAGGAAAAGATTTGAAAACCTTTGCCTTGTTTGTTGATTCATGCTAAACACAAACAGTTGGTTTAAACATCATTATCTTATTAATGTGTTGGTTTCCATTCAAATCTTAGGCCATTTCAATCTTTCTTATCAGTAGATATTTTATGCTGCAGCTCCTGCTATTTGGTTGCTTCCTGTTCCTACGGTACTGAGAACACAGCTGCAATATGTTTCTACTGGAATTTAATTTCAAAACCTAAAAAGGCTTAAAATAGGAGTATTCATCTTGATTCTTCTTATCACTGAACGAAGGAGGAAACATTTAAATGTTAATGAGAAAGAAAACAAACTAAATACATGACATGCTATGCGTTCCCATTAAAAAGGACATATATTCCATTTGTTGTCCTCAGAATGCTTCCTGACTACAGAAATATCTGCAATAAGTAATAGCTCAAGTGGCATGCTCTAGTAGGAGACACAGCTGAAAGGCAAGACCAAATCTTTATCAGTACACACCAAAATTAATCTTCATAAGCAAAGCAAGCACAGAGAAAGGAGAAAAAAGTCTATTAACTCTTCCTCATTCAAGCTTCACATGAGGTTCACAAGCTCCCTGGTAGCTCTCTGCACAGCAATCCATCTCGCCTACACTCTGCTTCGCTGGGTGCGCAGCTCTGATTCCCTGTAAAAAAGGTTGCCCCAGCAATCACTCCTAGAACCACCACGGTGTATTTTAACATGTGCAGAGGAGAGCCAACAAAAGCCAGACTTGCTTACTGAGATGGGAGTTTCCCAAACAACCCAGCCCCGAAGTGGAGTGAATGGAAAAACCACCTAGGCCAGAAAAGGACTAAAACCCCCTTGTCTTTTGGCTGTCAGCCCAGGGCAAAACCTTTAAGATCACAGTAGCCTCTTGGCACCTTAAATTGAATTCCCCATATTCAGACCACCTCTTACTAGCACTTCAGTTAAGATGTCTGCACAAGCTAACAAGCCATTTGACATTCTAAACATTTACTACTAGTAAGACTAAGTCAAACTCATGTATTTGCTTTTTCCTAAAGTGCTTTCACTCTGTATTGACACAGTTCCAATGCTTTTCACACAGCAGTTGACAAAATGGCTAATCTGAGCTGTACTGTCTGTCAGCTGGGCAAACTGAGAGCATTTGAAAAGGCTCTCTACTCTCTATAGAGCAAAAATATTCAAATAACTTTCTTCCAAATATTTCTACACAAGGATTTCAAAGCTTTTTCATCACATTAATCAACGGTATGGTTCAAAATAGAGCTAATTGCTGATGTTTACATAGTGTGTCAGTCTCAGATCCCACAGCACCTGCTAAAGGAGACAATATAGAAAAGTCTATGCACATCCCCAGCTTCCTAGTGCCACCAATCTCAAGAGAAACGCTCCCTCAAAATTATCTTCTACTTCACGCAAAAAAGGGTATTTTTAACGTCAAGACTGAGCATCTATATGCACATAGCGGGGACAAAGACTGGAAGGTAAAAGCTAACTGGATACACATTCTCCAAGTGAACAGTTAGCAGGAGACATGCTGATTCATCACAATTGCCAGGACTTTTTTTATCCATTTTCTTCACTAGTTGAACACTCAGATGTATTGAGAAAACACAAGTGCATGTCTAATTTATCGAGTACATAGGTGAAGGAAGAAAAACAAGTTACCTGAAAATATATTTAGAACTCAGAAGTGCCTTTTAATGACCCCCTGTGTCATTACCCTCCAGGAAGCGCATTACGACGTGCCAACCCAGCAGGATTAATTAATACTACCTGACACATCCAGAAAGGTGTGCGCACGGCCGGTTCCAGCGCTGCTCGTCGCACTGCATTCGTACAAGCCTTCATCGGCCAAGGAGACACGCTCCATTTCCCAGCTCATGCTAGACGACTCCCTGGAGCAGGGAAGATGCAGACATTGTCAGGTTTCATTTAACTATTAAGAAATGTGACTTTTTGCAGAGTGAATCAATTAAACACCCACAAACATGCCTTTAACAGATGTCAACAGTAGCCTCACAATTACCAAAACTACTGTGTTTGCACTCTTGCACTCAGCTGTTCAAACTCTGCTGTTACTTTACTATTTTAGAAAATATATTTCCTTAACCTCCCTTCTTTCCACATTTATTTCTGCATAAAGCCAGACACCAAACCTCTTACCAGAAAAGGTACAACAAAAGGTACAAGGTTAATCCTCCCAGTACGAGGGTCTCCAACTCCCAGGCACGTGCAGGGGCTATACACAAAACGACACCCTGTTCTTTATCAGACAGAGCCTGGTTTCCCCTCTTTCTATGCATAAAGATACTAGGTCCAGGGAGGGCACCTTCTCCCCAACGTCCCATTACAAAATGGCCTTTGCTTCCAGAGCACGTTCAGGGAGTCGCCTTTTACTTTTCATACTACAAGGACTGGCTCTGTCCCAAACTTCTACATGGCTGCAAAGTATGAAGGAGCTATATGAAGTCAGCTCTTTACCTCTAAATTTATGACAGGAGGTACAACAGTAATATATATAACAGTAAAATTCTACACATTGTCTAGCTAGCACAAGAAGTGTAGAGACAAAAATTAATGTAATCAAGAACAAAAGTATAGGGTGTGCAAGAAAAGCTGTAGTTGTGAGTAAAGTCCCACAATAGGTATCTAGAGAAATACTTGGCACTTGCAGGTAAGTCACTGCAGAGGCAAAGCTGATTTAAGGGTCCCATGCATTTGTAAAATATATCTATTTTCTATCTTGTTTCAAATATAATTGCATAGACTGTCACCAGCTTTGGGAACTTTAATTCTTAAGGCTCTTAAGTACATCTCATACAAGACATGGTGCAAAAGGCGCTCTGCAGATAACATGACTGACCCTAGTAGCGTGCAGCATGTGCTGAGGCTTGTTGCTACAGCACAAAAACAAACCCACGAACCACTAACATGACCGTCTTATCCCTGATAGCTTTGGCAAACAGCTTCCACATTATGAGAGAGTTCTGAATTAGCAATGTTTTTCATTCCCTTTTTCCTTGACCGAATAAAGTCATTTATCAATCCTTAAAGGATACAGGAAGAAGAGGAGAAAGAAACTTGGAATACACGTCAAAGTTCAATGTTGTAACACCAAGAGACAGACAACCCACTCAGTCGATAGTACTGTAAATGCAAACAGTGTACCGTGACCTTAAATGGCTCCCTGCTTACTCTCTTACTCCGCATTTGTTATAGATAACCTAATATATCATACACTAAACCCAAGGCATTCAACAGTGCAATGCTGGCAGATAAAAGTGTCAGTAACTGCCAACACTGAACAGAATAAAGCAGTATTTCTTCCAAGTCAAAAGCAAAAAGCTTTTCATAAAGAAAAGTATGTTAAAAGTCAAGTTACACAATTGTTTTCTTCACTCCTGGCTTTAGCTATGTAACAGCTGTGTAACGTGGAAGCCTTGGAGTAGAGAAGTTTGGCCACTGCAGGCTGGCAGTGATCTGCTTAAAAAAGGGCAGTGACAACAGCAGCAGCAAATAGCCACCGCGAGGCATCTGCCAAGTGCTCTGGCACAGACCTTAAACCGGGCAAGCCACACACTGCTCCTTGCAGTGTAGGACAGTGATCACTGAAGTGACAAGATATTTTGTCACCAAAACTTGCCCAGTGCAGAATTATACACTCAAATCTGGACCAACCTCATCTAGAACTTCACTACTTATGAAAAGTTGCTAAAACATATCAGATCAGAATCTATTTATCTGTAGATCTAGATCGATAACATTTGGCTTGGGACATATCTCATTAAGTTACTTTGGAGGATCTGTTATTCATCTGTTCTGCAACAAATATCACAAAAGAAAACACATAAATAATGAAGACACTAGATATGTAGAAAATAAGGAATAGAGAGATTGATTTCTGCTTTATATTTTTCTTTTGTTTTCAAATGTAAGACTTAAAATATTGACTAGACTTTGACTTATTTTATATATTTTAATATAGATTTCTTGTAATTCTTTATTTCCACCTCACTCTACAAAGAAAAAGCACACAGTCCACTTCAGAAATAAGAGACTGAAAATTACCATGGCATATTTTATTTTTTTTTCTTTTTTGAAGGATTCTCTACATAGGAGAAATTGAGCAAAGGTGATAAGGACTGCTCTAGTGCATCCATGAAAGGCAATTAAGAAACTAATACACACTAACCATTCACCTGTATTTTGGGGGTAGAAGCAGAAAATTTGAGCGACTGGGATAGAAACTTAATATTTACTGATCTACTCAGTAGAGCTTTTGAAAGAGAGCATAAATGCAACAGCATTTGCTCCCAAAACTTCGAATTACTATAAACAAGGCTTGAAAGTGCCCACATTTGAAAGGGAGATTTTAGGCAGATCTGTATCATCTCGTGTATAACCTCTCCTCAAATACACTGCCTTCTCATAGCAACTATGAATTTCCACCTAAAAACATCGACTCCCTAAAAAAGTCACCGATAAAAACAGAACAGAAAAAGATACAATATAAACAGCACATAAATAATAATAGACAATAATGCTAGGATATAAGTAGAAAAAAAATAGGATAGGAAAAACTACTACTTACTTGAAAAACTGATCCACTCCTAGTTGTATTCCATTTTTACTAAAACGTTGAGTGAAAGGTATAAGACTCTCTACATGACAAGGAATGGACCCAGGCTGCAAATAATATCCTGGAGTTTTGTCGGGCATTGTTACTTTTGGAGCCTCTGAAGAAAGCAAATATTCCCACAAAGATTATTAAATAGCTACTAACATATACTCCATCTTTTCACCTCATTAAAAAGAAAATTCTGATTAAATTGTATTTAGTAGATAATAAAATTCATTTTTCTTCACAGCATACAGGCAGAACTTTGGATGAAAACAGCAGGAAATTCTTTTTCAGTACTTGGGGGAGTCAAAAACAAGATTAGACAGCAATTTTATGTAATTCAGATATGACAAATGTACATTCAATTAAAGCTGAAACCTCTTACCAGGAATAATACTAGAAAATGAAACACTTGAAATTCTCTGAAAGAGATAATCATCCTTGTCATAGCCCATTATTTTGACAAAAAAGGCTTCCTCTGGCGGAATAAAGTCAGAAATGTTCCATAGTCCATAGGGCTTTCTGTCAGGATAGTATTTCACTGGCAAAGTCTTGAGAAGTTCCCCTGTGATACTCAGAAGCTCCAGTCGGTCTACTCTAGCTGGAAGAGCAATCCCCGTGGTATTCAGCAGCACAAAGGTAGGAATCCCTAGAAAAACACGAACATGCTATTTAAATGCCCAAAGAAAAAGAAAGGAGGAAAGGTTAAATTCCATACGCATGCACGGCCCCTCGTCCCACAAACGCACCATTCAGTGACAACCTTTTACTTTCCAAGGAGCAGGAGACTAAGCTGTGCTAAATTGCGCTGGGTTTATTACTTCTTAGGAAACACAGCACTGATCTGCATTTAAATTGCTGATTTTCAACAGATGTGTCTGAAATAGAAGCTGTTTTATTAACTCCCCACCATATCCCAGGACCAAAATCTCTCTTTTTAAGCTCCAAAATGAACAGAAACACACACAAACCCAGCTAACATGGAAGAACACTGCAGTATGACAAGACAGTTCACTGCTATCACACATTTAAGGGCCTATGGACCAGCCAATGGGCCAAGCTTTACCACAAGGCTCACTAGAGAAATCCTCATGAAGTTCTACCTGTCTCAGGGACCTCAGCATACTCTCCAAAACAACTCTTGCCCTGCAAGAAATAAACTGGCAACCAACCTTGCACTGGTCTGCTGGATGTTCTTTTAAAGTCTAAGGTTGGCTTCTTAGAAAATCCCGCTCGAAAATCAATGGTGCTGAGACCTGTGATTCGAACAGAGTGTCTTCCACTGCTGGATGTCTGAAAAGGCAACATGGGAGATCATGGGCACAAGCAACATGTCAGGGCTTGCCAAGTTACTTACTGACATGTCAGCTGAGTTCAGTAAAGGTAGAAAAGAGGTATGTGTCAAAAATCTACTGATTTAAAAAAAATAAAAATAAAAATAAAAAAACACCACATTGATGAGGCTTAGGTTTCACCACCTGGATCCTATAATTGCAGTGCCCGCAAAAAGTACTAATTAAATTAGTCTCAGGAACAGCATTATCTGAGCCAATCTAAAATATATAATTTCTGCAATTCAGTAACTGTCTCCAAATGCAGCTGCAATGATTATTTTTAAATTAAGCAGTTTTTTCCATAACCAACTGCCCAAAACATCCCTTTAGACACTATAACAAATTGGTGTCTATCTTAAGACAACCTCTGTTTGCTTCTATTTAGCTAGCCTTTCACCTCAGAAAAAAAATCACCAGTCTTTCTTTATATAAACCAGCTGTTAACAATGAAATATTTAGATGTGTTAAACAACTCCTTTTATCAAGCATTAATTGGCTGTTAAAACTTCATTTTTTTTAATCACAGAATTTATAGCGTGAATAAACATTTCACAAAGTTTTTCTAACTCAGCAGCAGCAGCTTTAAAATCCTAGTGCAAATAAAGCAAAGCAATGACTAAGGCTGTGTAAAGTAGTCATAGAAAAAGAGTAACTTTGGAAAGTATTCCTCTTTTCTCAATTATTCAGACCTTGGGATACTTATGCAGTTATTTAAGGTTAGAATAACTTTATAAAGAGTTACATTTATTTATTAATAAATGTCTCTATTATAGGGGCACTTACGAATTGACAGTGTTTTCCAAGTGCGTAAGAGCAAATTTCATCCCAAAGGATTGCTTTTTAAGTACTACCTTTATCAATTCTCCTGTAGCTATTTGTAGTTTAGCGCTGAACAATAAAGTTATACATTACTGTTTCTCCTCCCAGACTAGATGATTAAGAAAAATGGACAGATGTACAAGCAAACATGTATTTATCACATGTATCGGGAAAACCTGCTTTCCTGAAACCCCCTTGCAAACAACCATGATAAAATCATGCAAAATGCATCTATTTAAACAAATGCATGAACGAATGTATTATCTTTGTTAATTCAAAAAGCTGCAGAGCTACAGTCATTAAGGTGATCATTTTGGCAGGCCTTAATAATCATTTCCTGATTAGTTATTATTGATCATGTTGATTTTAGTTATCTAACACTTCCAAATCCTTTAGGGTCCAATTTTGTAGCTGTATGTTGCTAGAATACCACTTGCATTAGTTCAGACTTATCAATAAGCTCTTTAATCAATTTGCTAATATGACATAGGTCTGTAACATAGAACTATCCACTTCATGACATGTCTAACCAATAAAGCTTTTCCCTCCAGCTCTTAAGACACGCTATACACAGCAAATCCTCTCTGACCTATACTTTCTATAGAAAGCCTCCACTCACTGGACTGCAAACAGCTTACGGGTCACTTGTTTCTGCTCCAAGATGCAGAATGAATTAAGGAGTTGACCTAGAATAGTAGCTTCACCTTGTTAAGATTTTTATGCTACTGCTTTCAGAATTTGTTGCAACAAGTGGCCCAGTAAGGACATTTAGTATAAAACAAACTTATTGATGAATATCTAAGATAAATAAAGTATTTGGAGATCTTCAAGACCCGCTTGGACGCGGTCCTGTGCCATGTGCTCTAGGTGGCCCTGCGTGTGCAGGGGGGTTGGACTAGATGACCTCTAGAGGTCCCTTCCAACCTTAGGCATTCTGTGATTCTATGATTCTATGATTATGAAACTTTTTTTTAAACAATGGGACAAATCATACATAATCTGTGCAATAACTATACCTTAACAGTCCAGGTCCCAGGCTCTGGATCTTTAACATTTACTACCTTAGCAGAGTTGTGGATATTTAGTAATTCATTCAGTCCAGATCCTTTGCTGATCTGCTTCCCTAAAGACAAACAGACAAAAAAGATACACATCAAAGAGCAAACACAATACTGTTCTTCACTACTGATGCAGATTTGATATGGGAAGTCACACAAATGTTTCCTTCTGTGGTGGAGACAGTAGGGATGACTTTTTTTTTTTTTTTTTTTTTTTTGTTGTTGTTGTTTCCTTCCCTCTTTCCCCCTTGCAATATAAAAGAATGTATGTACTACTTTACCTAAGGGGTCACGAATTTCAATGGCTGGTGAAGGGCCACTCAAGGACACTGTAACCTCTTTGAGACTGGGATCAAAAGGGATCTGCCAAGTATTCACAGCCATGCTCAAGTGGTCTGTAGACAAGAGATGCACCTTGGACGCTTGAACTGCTTCTTCAACCCATTTCAACACCTAAAAGCAGAAATCATCATATTTTATAAAGGGGGTACATGTCCGTGGTGATGAGACGAAAACAGCAATCTATGACCTAGTCATCTAATGACACACTGCTACCAAATCACTCCAAGAAAAAAAAATAATCAAATAAATAAATCAAGGGCTTGCCAAATACAGCAATACATTCATTTCAGATATTCTAGCACAAGTACGATTTCAGCCCCTATACAGATATATACAATAACCCTGGAACGCAGAAAAATGGACTTTGAATATACAGGAAGCAAGGAACCAACACAAAGACAAGGACATGCTTCAGGCTCTGTCGTGCAATGAAAAAAAAAAAAAAAAAGACAAGGACATGCTTCAGGTTCTGTCGTGCAATGAAAAAAAAAATCAAAAAGTGTTATGAAAATAAAAAAAACCAGACAAGCTGGAAAAAACAACAGCACCAGAGCTATATTGCCTTATCCGTGTAACTGCCACTTTGAAAATGAAGAGGCTCACATACTATAGTATGGCAAATATTTCCAAAAAAAAGAAATAGTTAAAAAAAGTAATTTTCACAGAAAGTATTATCAAAGCCAAGACCAGCATGATGTTAAAAAGAGACAGATATATCTCTATGGAAAATCCACATGTACACTCTAGGTTTCCTAAATAGATAAAGGATATAGTTATATGCTTATTTCTAGTCACAGAGTAACTATTAATTGCCTGACACAATAAAGAAACCTTCCTTATCCAGATGTAGTACATTAATTGCCATCTGTGGACATTTTAACTAGTTTTTCTCCAACCGAGCTTCCTATTCCATTCAGTATGCAGGTCAGGATGGAGGGAAGTAAAGCTCTAGGACAGGAATTCTTGGGAATCCACAACTACAGCTGAATTTATTTCTTAGGAAACTACATTCCTCAACTTTTAGTGCTTTTATCCACCAAGTAACAAATCACCAAGAGATTGCAAAACAATCACTGGAGCTCAAGGTTCTGCAGTTCCTCCACAACAGGCAACAGTCCAGCAGCAGTGCGAGCACTTGAGCAGCTCTGGAGGACAGGGTTTCAGACTGGCTTGGGTAGTAGTAACCACTCTTATTTCACAGGAACAACTATACTTTCCTAGCTCACAGAAGTGCCACATGAACAAATACAACAGTGATTGTGAAGTACTCGGATACTCCAGAAACTGCTGTAACCACAGCTGAAATCCCAACTTATGAATCATTCACAGGCTGGCTGATGACCATGAGGCTACTTAGGAGTCCTCTGAAAACAGAATTTGTCCTTTAATTGTTTTTCCTCTTAGATGATATATGAATAAGTGAAATTCACTTTGACTTTCAGATACGGGTTTATGTAGTGCAACCACCATTTAAGAAAAGCAAAACAAGACAAGAAAAAAAAAAAGAGAAAAACCACACACACTGTTTTTAACCTAAATACATATCAGAAATTGAGCTACCCAAAGCAAAAGAGTCTCAAACTCGGAACAGAACCCAACATCAGTTTTTAAACAAACATATCTTAGAGTTCAAGTTCAACTTGAGAATCAAGGCCAATGGCCAGCTGTCATGAGGCTGGGAGTAACTTTCTTGCGCAGTTAAGTTTTTCCCCAAAGTTCAGCAGCAAGTCTGGAAGCCTTATTTCCCAACCCTCTCGTTCCAAAGAGCTTTGCAATTCTGCTGTAATATTGGTTTTGAAGTAGATATTTTCTCCTTTGGGATCCTTACATAAAGCCCCCCAAACAAATGCAGCTTTTGTGGTTCTGCCAAAATGTGACTTGATGAATATTATTAGAGGGGGAAGGGCCAACACAGAACTAATTTATAGCACTTCTCCAGAGAACTTGCTCTTGCAACCTGCCCTGCAGTCAGGTCATTTCTTGGAATGCATACTTGAACCTGGAAAATATATGGAGTATGGCCTCTAATCCCATTTATTTATTCTAGGTCTCAAGAATATTTCTCAAACAGTCAGAGAAAGACAACTCGATGTTAACTATTTTATCGCTTACATATCTGGGAGTGCATACTTCAACCTAAAGCTAAAATCCAGACTATATCCTACTAATGCTTATATAGGTGTGTATTACAAATTAACTAAGACACTGCATGTGAAAAATGACACTACAAAGAGATGTCTACTTTGAATATAATACTCTCCAAGGCAGCATTCAGCAGCCTTGGAAGCCATGGAATTCCATCCTAATAGAACAGTTCTCAAGATCAGGACTCAAATGCTCAGGTAAAATACACGTAATAACCATAACAAGACAATGGAGACAAAGTGAAAAAAAACACTGCTCTTTCAGTGACAAAAGGACAAAGAGGACATGTGCAAAGGACATTCATTTTAACTGATCCAACAGAATAAAACAAACTGAAAATGAATTTGAAAAGCTTCAGGCTGAAGCCTACTCAGGCTATAGTTAAGCAGAGCAGCATTCAGAGATCACTAATAAGTTACAACAGTAGAACTTCAAAATCAAATTGCATTAAGAGGAAAAGATGTAAGGACTCTGATCATGGAATACTTTTAATCTTGCTTCAGGTCTCTAAGGAAGTATAAACTATTGAATATGCCAAGAACATGTGTGGTCCCATACTGCAGGAAATGTGATATTCTTTGATATTGGATAGAGTTACCTCTGGAAACGATGATACACTTAAAATCCCAAATAATGGAAAAACCTAAAGTAATTTAGATAGTTAAAAAAAAAAAAAAATCACAACTTGCACTTTGAACTTAGGAAATATTCTTAGTAATGTAAACCCCAGAGGTCCTGACAAGTCTATCAGAATATGGCCTTCAAAACACTGGTAGAAGAGCTTCATTCAAAAAGCCTTTGTCAACTGACAAGAGTTTCAAAGTTAACTGTAAATATTGAGCTAATAAGAAAAAGAGAACAAGCTTTCCTTGCCTTAACAACAGAAGCACTGGATATATACCAAGTCCTGCTTTATTTGTTTCCTTGTAGTTGGTTCATAATATTGCTTCACACACCACACAATGCACAAAGGGCAAGGATGAGAATGATGATTTGCAATTTTTACACACTATAAATAACTTTGTTTGGGTTTGGGGGGACAGAATGGTCAGATATGTTTTTAACAAAACACGACTTCGCTTTGGCAGAGCATTCACATTCAGTCATTGATAGCATTTTCCTAATGGCCATTTCAACATTAGCTACCTCTAAGCCCAAAACAGTGACTATATTTTACCATTTCTAAACCTTGATACTTGGCACATGATTGACCACACAGATGAAGACTACAGCAAGTTTTATTTCTGTTGAAGCATGCCTAAGGTATACAAACCTTCAAAAACTGATGCACACTACCACTATCTATCCTTTTCACTTCTACCCAAACTCTGGTGGGCATGCTTTATGAAGAAGTAGGCTTTCTGATCCAGAACTGAAGTCTAGAGGTTTCATTTGGGATGCAAGACCTACCAAAGCCATTTAGTTTCCCTGCGGGATTATTTACAGCACAGGGGCACTGTCAGAGTTGTGATTACAGAGAGGACTGCATTCCTCCCATTACCCCGCTCCTGGCTCCCCACTAAAACTGTACAGAAACACCATCACTTGTTGGTATCAATCTTTGCTTTTATGCATAGCATGGGCTGTCTAACTCCCAGATGAGGAACCCACCTGTTATTTGCTCAAAGCAAACATCGAGATGGAGTAGGAAGGAAGAAGTTGCTACTTAAAATCCCCACCTAAAACCTTACTCAGCATTCAAACTAGCCACTCAAGCAGAAGCTGGTATTCCTAGAACACAGAAAGTGTTAAGGAGTTCAGAAAGCAGACACAGTGGTTTTCTCTGTTCACAATTGCCTTCCAAAACCATAAAAAAAATCCTAGAACCTCACTTCTGATGGAGAGCATTTCCCACTGAAGTTTCACAATTAATTTTTCTCAAAAGTACACTGTGACTAGTTGTCTGAGGTTTGTGCAAGAGCAATGCTGCTTACTACACTGGAACAAAGTCTAAAATGCCATAGTCTCCTTTCTAGAATTGTTTGTGTGATATACATGGTGTAGGCGGTTTGAGCACAAGCTGCATAAGTAGCTGATTTTTCTTATTATGTAGAAGTTTAAGAAAATATTATTACCATTTGGATAAAATATAAGTTTCACATAAAATAATTGCCAAATTTAGGGCAGAAACTGTATAGTCCCAACAGCTAATTTCTCCCCTCCCCAACCTTACACCTGTGTAAGGCTGAGAGGATTTCTGTCCTGACTCATAAGCAGTTGTTTGGAAAATGCTCATTTAAAGGTGCTACTACTGCACACTCCCTACTGCACAGGACTGCTCCCACTGCACAAAACAGCTACTCATCCAAGCAGCCCCCACTCCTGCATCCCTTCTCACCCAAGTAGAGAGAAGCTGCTCAAGCTGCATGTAGACATGGCCCTTGTCTTCTCTGAATACAGCAGAACTCAAAAGACTTTACCTCATTAACTTGCTTTTTGTCCAAGTGAAAAACTTGACCAGAGCTTGTTGAGGCAATTTCTTCATAGACCTTGTAACCAATGTGTTCCCTGTCATCACAGTCTCCAGTCAGCACAAATACTACCTGTAATTAAAAAAAAATATATATACACACACACACACATATATATATATATATACACACACACATATATATACACACAAAACAAGAAAGATTAAGTCATTTGACACATGGTGTCAAAGTTTAGCAAGGAAAATGTTGCAAAGACAGCAATAAAGTGTAACAAAAGAATCATATGGCTCTACATGGACTTGTGGTGCTTTGCATGGGTTCATATTACTTTGCATGAAGGATACTGATATTGCATTCATTACTGATGGAAAAAAGCAGTGAAAAAAGGAAACGAAGAATCACTTCACAGTGATTTTTAAGTGATATTCTTCTATTAGCAGTTTCATTTCACAGAATAGTTCTATTTCTAGACATTTAAATGTCTTACCCAACTAGTAAGCTGACCAAGAATACCCATACTAGCAAAAAGGTTGACTCCCACTATTTAATTCACAGTATTAGGAAAAAAAAATACTTTCATTTGAGTTTTTAAATGGATTAAATCAGTAATTTTCTATTTCAAAAAAATCCAAAACAGTTACTGGAATGGCAATATCAAGATCCTTTCTGTATGAAGGAATTTCATGGAGTCTCAAAAAGAAGAGTTTTTTCTCCCCTTGGGAACACAGCACATTGAAGCCACAGAACAATTCCGAACGTAAATTCCTGACGTACCTGTGATTGTTTCTGCTGAATGAGCTGAAGTACCTCATGGGTTAGTCTGTAATCTTTGGAACGAGCATCAGTAAACACATAGATGAAAGAACCAGGAAGAGAGATTTCCAGAGCAATCTTAATTGCCCCGATGCTCATCTCTGGACAGTCTCCACCACCCTGTTCACAAAACATAAAAAAAATTAGTAAAAACAACAAATATTTTTCTAAGAAAAAAAAAAAAAAAAANCACCACCCTGTTCACAAAACATAAAAAAAAATTAATAAAAACAACAAATATTTTTCTAAGGAAAAAAAAAAACACTCATTATTTTCTTCGGGGATATTCAAGATATGCACTTTTTCAGTTTCTAATGATTTATTCATTCTGCTTTTCCAAGGCATTCATGGTTTCTGTAGAGTGCCATCACAAATTGGCAACATTTCCACCAGAGCTATCTGAGGATTTGACGGCTGGCATAGTGTGCAGCAGTCAGGGAGGTTGTGATCATAGGCCCAGATGGGAAATTCTCACAGCTCTTCTTGGACAGGACAGTTGAACCTGTCCTAGGCTTCCCATGGGCTCAGTCAGGACAGGGAACACCGCAGCAGAGTCACAGGTGATGGGTGCTCAGTGACTTGCACTGCTCTGCAGACAGCTGCTCAGCTGGACACGTTGCAGTTCTTATTTTATTCAAAATGTTTCCACCTATGACTTGATTTAACATTGTATGAAAGGGCCACTTTCTTCCTCAATTAAAAAGGAAAATACTTTTTAAACAAAAGTGCATTTCCTTCTTGCATAAATATTGACTTAGCATGTAGAAGAGAACTTGGTAAGGGCTGACTATGAGTAGTTACCTCTCTTAGAATGGGTAACAGATCTCTGCAGTGTCAAGATTAAAACTTATTTCTATGATCAGCACGTCTTCATATGCTCATATACCTACCATCTCCACCCACAGCCTTCCCAGGCTGGGAAGGAAATTGAAAAAAAAAAAATTAGCTCTTCACATGCAAGGCACTTGCTGGAAAGAGAGAGAGCGGTGAGTAAAGCTCTAGAAGTATATTGTTCCATTCCGTTTGGACTGGTTCAAAAGCCAAATTTCTTAGGTCTAAATTTCAGTAACAACATATTTAAATGGCACTGTATCAAAGTAATTTAACAACTAATTTAAAAAGCGTTAAAAAGAGCCCTAAAGGCAACTATTATCATCAAGATACACAGAATCACAGACTGGTTGAGGTTGGAAGGGACCTCTAGAGATCACCTAGGCCAACTACCCTGCTCAAGCAGAGACACCAAATTGTCACTTTTACTGTTAGAACTACTGAAGTAAAGATTTTTCCTAACTGCTTATGCCAGTATAAACATCTATATTGTGGGACCATTCAGTTCTAACTATGAGAAGATGGTGTCTTTTTACAGTAGATACAAGTTTTAAGTGCATTTTTAAATCTTCCAATGTGAAAATTACTTAGTAGAACTCTCAATCATGTTTACATTACAAGAAACACTAGAAATGCCACTGCTGTCCAAGCAGAAGTTATCATTAAACTATCCATGAGAATGATTCCCAGTAAGTTACAAGATAAAACAAAGACAAAATTCCATCAATTTATTAAGTGTCAAAGAGATTCTTTATCACTCTGATTGTAAGAGGGATAGGGCCTGGTTTCTTCAATGGGATGCAGACGAATTTTTTCCTAATGTCAAACAGTAGTGAACAGTTAGGGTTTAGCACTTGGAGATGAACCTACATATCATTTCTTTGGCTCAGACTACTTGAAGTAGTTTATCACCAACAGGTTTAGCTTTGTTGATTAATGATAACTTTGGCTCTATAGCTTTTCTCAATATTTATCCATCTCTTTATTAAAAAAAAAAAAAAAAAAACACTCCCCTGCATTCATTCCAACAGTCCTTCTAAGCAAAACACTGGTTAAAAGCATGCATTCATTCCAACAGTCTTTCTAAGCAAAACACTGGTTAAAAGCATTCAGGAATGCTTGCATTTTCACAGATATCTACCAAAAAAAGTTCCATCTGTGCTTGCTTTTTGAATATATTTTGTCCTTTGACCAATACCATGAACAAGTATAAGCCAATGAATATCTTGTCTTAGCTGAAGGTTTCCATCTTGAAAGCAATTACAAAATATGCAATTCATTACAGAGAAAAGAAACTGTCTAATGTGTTTAAGTTTCTAAAAGCTTCAACTTAATTACATTAATTTTAAAATAAATTCTCTTAAATAAATAAAATCAAGACTAAGAGGACTGTTGAGGTTTAATTCCTCTACCTCCTGCTAAGTAAATAAAGCATAGCTAGCTTTTTCAGTCTCCTTGAGAAAATACTGTTGTTTCCTCTGAATTCCAATCTTTCTGACAAATTTTCAGCTATGCATTGTTCTACTCCAACTAGCACTAGCAGCTTCCAAACAACCTTTTATTAAAGGCATTTCACTATATATACACACCCATTTCTAGAAGATCCGTCCTTTCAGACAGGGGAGCCTGCCCATCAGTGCTACTAACTGAGGCAGTAGCAGGCCTCTGCAGGCCAGGGGCAATTTTCTTGATTAACAGACAGGACTGACCACCCACGGCTGCAAGGTAAGGCTGTTGATGGGATTCATTCATGGCATTGCATTTCCTCTGGCTGAAAGGAACTCCATTCCAGCGCTTCCCTCCTTAACATCCATCCAGATCACATTTACAGCTCATTCTTGCCAAGGAGAGCAATATGCCATGAGCTCTATCAGGCTTCTTGCTAGTTCCAGAGCTCTCACCTGAGCACAGCTACAGAGACAATCCACAGGGGCTGAGGAAGAGGGTGGTTTTGAATCAGTACCTGGTGAACTGCCGGGTTTGACTCAACAGCAGTTAGGTAGTGCCTAGCAGTGAAGGTAGTAACAGAGCTGTACTTTCATGGGTCTTACAGTCTTTGTACCTGAATTAGTTTGTAGAGCTGGCAAAGGTTCTTCATGGGGGAAAAACGGATCCAAAACACGGTAAAACAGTTCATAAAATGGACTGAACAAGTGACAAGACTAATTAAAATGCAAAATCAATTTCACCACTACTAAGTAGTCCTTTTGTGTTAGTGGATAAGATCAATAAACTGAGTCATCATACAATGATGTGAAGTACAAATTAAGACAACCAGAGAACAGGAAGATGAATATTTTGTGCTGATAAAATTAACAGAAAGACTGTCTATATCCCAATGATACACTGTAGCATAACCATCAGCAACACAATAATCAGAGGCAAAGAACAGAACTTGTTGCTACAAGTATCTAAAGAACAAATAAGTTACTCACCTGAACATAAAGTTCCCTGAGTTCATACTGAAATTTCTTGGGATCAGTGGTTATTGTCACTGGACCAATTTCTGGGATGGAAAAAAGCAAAAATATGTAGTAAGAAAACACAAGGCTATCAGAAGGTAAAAAAGTGTATCTTAATTTTTCTAAATCTTTTTTAATTTAATTTTTTTTTTTAGTTGGAAAAAGTTTAGGTACACACACACACACGCAAGAAACAAACCTATATCAGAAAGGAAGAAATGAAAAAAAGAACATACAGCAAGCAGTGAAATTACAGTTTTCAAAAGACTAAAAATTTAATAATCCTTAAAATATTATACATATTATATACACATAATAAACACACTCACACACCTATTTTACTATTGTGAACTGTTTTAAAATTTATAGGCACATGAAGTGATCTGTTTCTCACATATACTTTTGACCCATCATTTCATTGCTCTTTGTAAACAGCAGGGATAAAAACCTCCCAAGCAAAAGTGGCTTCACTAGAAACTAGTGCATTACAGACATAGACCTCTGCAGAGCATACATTCTTAGCTGCACCAAGCCATGTTACAAAAATATGCCTCATCTCTGCCCTGAAGAGAAAGAGAAGGCAGTAAAGACCTTAGCTACTCCAACAGCAGCTGTCAGGAAGAACTCAGGTGTGTTGTATTTTAATCACAGTATTTGCCATCTGCAAATATTAAGAGGTGACAGAAGTGGGCTGCTGACTGTGGGCAGCTGCAGTTTCAGAACCAGACCAGTAGCACCAGTCTTCCCTCTGCCTTTTACAGCCAGCTTCACAATTCATTCGCAAAGTCAGTTGTTTTTCAAGGACTGCAATTTCCTGACAGTTCACCTTAATCTAAAACTGGGCACTCATGCAGTTCATTCTTTCCCTGCCCTAGCTACGTATTCCTCAACTGACCTTGTGCCAGTAATGGAATTCATTGGGCTCTACGAGCTGGCTTACATTGCTAAGCCAAAAGAAAAGTCATCAGGCAAAGGAAAAAAAACATAGTGGGTAGATTTCCGCTAACTTAATGCCCCAAACCACCTCTTTAAGAAACCAGATGAGTACCAGCATACAAAATTAATTACAGTCATGCAGTCAGCGTGAAAGCAAAGCATGAAACCATCAGCTGAGCAATGCTGCTCAGCTATGGCTTAAGTGCTGCCTCAGCATACCACATTACTTTCCAAGCTCTATAAAAGTTAATACGCACTTATCATCCATGTAATCTAGCCATTTTTCTTTTTTAAATGGCCTACAGCTTTATTTCACAGGAGTTTTTCCAACAATAGCTATGACTAAAGTCTAATATAGTCACACACAAGTTTGCTTGCAAGCTTTATTTATAAACACCCAGCTAAGGGTATGCTTTAAGTTGTTTAAAAGTCACTCAGGAGAGATCATACATCATCTTTCCCATAATTTTAAGCTCTCTTTTTTTGATATGGCTTTGATTTGAAACATTGATTTGTAAGCATAGTTTACTAAACTGTTTAAAGTATCCCACTATCAAATGAGCCCTTAGAAGAATTCACTGGTCCTCCACATACTTCACCCTGCCATTCTCCCTCTCCTTTGCTTTAGCTAGTACTGTCCCTCCCTGGGGTCTTCTTTAAAGCACAGGCCTGTAATGAAGCTATCTCCAAATTGTTTTGCTCAAGTATATTAAAAAAAAAAAAAGTAAAAAAAAAAATTACCATTCTCCCTCCGCACCAACCATTGTCCTAAAGCAAAGACTGGGATAGGGTTTTGTACATACAGTAAAACCACTAGCTCCATTATTCCTTGCCAGTCTAAGGCATTAAACTTAGCAATTCTAACAGTGTATCATTTGGAAAGGTTTTCCTTCCCTATAAAATAAAAACCTAAGAAGCAATACTGCTTCCATTAAGACAAAACATCCTGTTTACACTGGAGAAAAATTCCCCATTTCTTTGCAGGCAGCAAGGGCACAAAGCAACAGGGCTTGCAGAAGTCCCCCTGCCTGCAGCAGGAGCACAGGAAGGCTCCAGTGCCCTCTGGTGAGGGCTCAGGAGAGAGCCCAGACTCTGTAAGGCCACCTCAAGTAGCACATTAGAAAGAGGATTTTGCGACTGTGTGGTTAGAAAGGGGATATGACTATTCAGCATCAGGTACAAAGTTACCTAGAGATGGGAGAGAAGCTTTGTAGGAACCTTACGAAGTGCAGAACACCTGAACCTGTTCTGCACTGCTTCCAATACCTCACCAGCGTGACCCAATCTCATCACAGCTGTGTGGGGCATCCCTCTAGGTCCAAGCAGGGGTGCAACTGACTCACTGACTCAACTGTTTCCCATATGCTCTCATGTCACCATGCTGCTTGTGACCTGCTTGCCAAAAGGNCTCACCAGCATGACTCAATCTCATCACAGCTGTGTGGCGCATCCCTCTAGGTCCAAGTGGGGGTGCAACTGACTCAACTGTTTCCCATATGCTCTCATGTCACCATGCTGCTTGTGACCTGCTTGCCAAAAGGCTGAAAACTCTTTTTTATTCGCATTATGCTACACTCTGAAACCCACGCAAGACTGCTTTACTTTGTGCATTTATAACAGTAGACGTACAGGTGGTCAACTCATCTGTGCTTTCATCCAATTGCCCAAAGTCGCAATAGCTATATGCACAAATCAAACACCAGTGACATGTTTCTCATAGCAAGCATGTTTATACAATACAAAATATTCACTGGGAAACTGACACACAATATATTCCAACATAAGGCACCAATACTGGAATATTTGGGACACATTTTATTTTGGAATTTCACCCCGCACTGCTCCTTACCCTAAAACTCCTTTCCCCAGTTCCACAAGTAAAATCTTTTATGTAGCTACAGCGAGACAGTTGATTTTTATGAGGCTGTCCCAGATTCCTGTGCGTTTAAAGCACAGTATAAGCGTTGATTCTTCCAAACTAACTGTGGTGATTCAGGACTTTATTGCACATACACATAAAACTGATTATGTATAAGAGAAAACATATTCTAAAGGAATGGTTGCATGTTACTGAATGAAGCCGAGATTTCCTAAACTGTAAAACCACAAAACTCAGCTTAACATAACCAATATGGTATTTGAGCTTGTACCTAAGCAACTGGCCAAACACGACAACATCAAAACGAGCTCCAGATCATCTGACAGATTAGGAGCGCTGATACATCCCTTCTGGGGCAAATGTGATTTAAAAAAAAAAAAAAAAAAAAAACACCACATTCCCCACACACAACTTTCTCTTTATAAACGAGAAAGTTCCTAGGAAGTTGACAAACTGCCCCTCTAGAGAGGCTTTCATGTTTTCCTGTGTCCTTCTGCCACATCTCAAATAGTTGCAAGTTTATACACAAACGCAGCGGCAAGTGCGTGGGGAAAGCCAGGGATTATCCAATAACACACAATAACTCCTTATCATTGTCAAAGGTGTTTGCAAATCTGGCACACTCTTAATCCTCACCATGCAAGACATCTGCACAAAGTATCTGGTTTGGAGAGCTGCATGTTTTAGGAGAAACTGGCTAAGGAATATGGAAGCCATTTACCCATGGTCAACACCAAGCTGTACTTGTTTGCTATAGGAAAAAAAATTAAAAAGGACTAATTGATTCTAGCTAGTCCAGAGATATTAAATCCTGAAAAGTGCTTTTACCCACAGAAATTCTTCTAATTTAGAGCAAAGATGCTTCCGAGATGCAAAACACTACCCAAGATACTGTTTACTGCCTTCAGAAGACCAAAAAGACTTCAGAACTAGAACTCTATGTAGTATGTAGCTCAAGAAATGCACAGTTTCCACCAGCTTACAATATAAAAAACACCTGAAGACCAAATGATTATTTAGAAAAAGATAAGTGACACTTATCTCCTGCTCTTCTTCATTTATACAGTGCAGTGCCAATATAGGCTCACAGACAACCTGTGAAATAAGCCTTTGCACTCAGTAAAATGTGCATATTTTAAATGCACTCCTTGAAGAAAAAAAAGTATTCATCACGAAAACTTTCATACACTCACACACACAAAAAAGCCACAAGTATTTACAGGAGGTGAAAGGAGTTGTCCAATAAGTGTCTTATTGTCACACAGCAGTGGGAGAGCCTACAGTATTGTGATCATGAACACAGTGACACCTGTGAAAAAGAAGCAGCAAGCAAGATTTTAGAAGCCACAACTGGAGGTTCAGTATCAGCAAAAGCATCAAGGCATACTGTTCCAACACGGCTTAGGACTTTTTAAACTGGAAAAATCCTAGCCCTTCATCACTTTATTTTTAAATATTTACTTTCATATGGCATGTTTTTCTAGCAGACCTATCTCCCAGTTGGGTTTCCTGCACTCTCTGTCAAGTAAATGCAGCATTTAAAGCAGAAAAGTGGTAAAGGAGTGGGAATGATCAGCTGAAAGAGCTAAAATGCCTTAGCAGGGACAGTTGCTCAGAGAAATCAGCGAGCAATTATTCCTCAAGGGCTGCTTCACAGGACTGCTGAACATGGAGCTTTTCCTGATTAAACATAATAATAATAATAATGTTCACTCTCAAACTTCTCCCTCTGAATTCTATTCTTTAGAAAGCTCTGCCTACAACTCTCCTGAATGCCTTTAGGAGTGGTACCTGCCAAGGATTAAGAAAACAATGATAGTTTCTCTTAAACAGCCTTCAGCCATCTGTCTGTCCTAGGGGCACATAAGCAAGAACCTTTAATTTCCTAACAGCAAACTGGGCCGTACACACCGGGATTTCATCCAACTACAGACCACTTTGCAAGCTGCCATTAGAAATATTTCACTGTGATATTTCCCACCTTCTCCAAAGCAAGGCACCACAGGTGTGACTAGGGAGAAGAAAAAAAAAAAAAAAAANAAAAAAAAAAAAAAAAAGCCCACACACACATATAACTGCAAACTAGCCCATTTCAGTGGACATTTTTATTACTCAGGCAGCTTATATGAACAGATTTATTAAAAAGAATCAGAAGAAACATTTTTAAACTCCATGTTCTAGAATAAGGCATCCTCACCTCACAAGAGATATCAGGAAGAACTGTGGATCCTTTCATTTCTCAAGCAGCAGCTAGCACTTTAAAAGCACAAACACAGAGTGATAAACACCTAGCTTTTTTTTTTAAAAAAAAAAAAAAAAAAAAAAAAAAAAAGCACACACAGCTTTGGAGATGCTGCCTATAACCAATGCTAGTCTTCCAAGGCTAATGCAAACCCCACTGCAAAGACCCTCCCTATAAATACGATGAGCACTGAAACAAGCCAAGATATTTAGTACTAAAAACATGTAATAAGCTATTAAAAGTTTCTTCCTACATGACATCCTCTCATGACAGAGTTGTTTTCGGCTTTCAGACTCCAATGTGGGTTTAATTACAATCATTTTTTAAAAGTCCAAGAACTACAGTGAGCAGTTTGTACCAGATTTTTAACCGGACAAAGAAAAGCCAAACAAGCGCAGCAATCTCACATACATTTCCTTAGCTACATCTACAACTATTATCTTTTAATATGTAAACTTCCACTTAGGACAAGCACTGCTGTGAGACTGACTTGAAGGGGTCAAGACTGCCCACAGAGCCTTTCCCCTCTCTGTTTTTTTCCAAAAAAAGAACAGGTAGGAAGTTTTTGCCAACTCTAATCACTGTCAAGCAGCTTAATGTAGCACTACTGAAGCTTCAGCCAGGTTCCACTTCATGGTCATGGTCATCAACCTGGTATGTCCAACTCTTCACATTCATCTCAGGACAGTGGCCACACATACAGACGCTCAGACCACGAGCATTTTAGATGTTTTACAAACAATGTGCCTTAATAACTGGCATGTTTGTTTTACTATGTACCACTGTTACGACACTTAGGAGCCTTGTACCTCCTATGAAGGAAAAGAAAAATGATTTTTAAAAGGCAAAGAAAAGAAGAAAATCAAAGAGAGGGGAAAAAACACTATGTACGTTTACAATTCTTTCAAAAGAAAAGCTACCTTAGAGACTTCCAGTGGTAGCTACCACTCAATTCAGGTTATAGGTCTGCAGTGTAATTTTCTAATATTAGCCATAGTAACAAATACAGAAGTAGATGCTAGTTTGCCTAGCACAGATAATAACAGCTAATACACACCTTTTTAACAGCTTGAGCGGTAACACAGAAGATGTGCATAACAGCCTCATTTAGTCACATCCAAGTTCCCTACAAATTCTCGCTTAACTAAATGCTGCACAAAAAGAGTCTTATACCTCTCAAGCCTAGCATGGGTGAAGTGCTATCAGACTCACCATGCAATCACAGAACAAAGATGTATTACCTCAGGCTAGAATCAAGGTGCAGCAGAGCTCAAATTAAATAGATTTTTAAAGTTGATCTTTGATCCCAGAAAATAACTCCCACTCTGGCTCCACTGCTAGGCAAGAAGGTTTTCTTCATTCTGGGCACAAGTAAAAGACCAAGATGCCTGGAAGAACCTGCAATCTATGTATCTTAATAAAGTATATATATATAATAATGTCAGTGGTTACTTAATGTTCCAAATGTAAATGTGACATGAGGCAAGCTTTTTTTCTTTTTAGGGGATTAAGTGAACATAGAGAATCCTGGCATCTACAAGAAATCCACCTTTCTCCTAGAGCAGAAAGACCTAGAGGTCTGTTCCCATCATGCGGCCAGCAGACTTCATTGCTAAAATGACTTTGGCTATCCAATCTTCAATGGAAGACTGCCCAAATTATGAGAAAAAAAAAAACCAAAAACAACAACAGTCACAGCTGGCAACTGTGTTGACACTCCCCAAGGGAGGCCAAAGCACCAAGCACACCATGGAGATTGTGAAAGTCTCAACTAGGTGGTCTTCTACACTCCAGCCTTGCGTCACTCCACGGAAGTAAGCACATACCAAAGCGCTGCCCATGCACATCTTAGGCGCATAAAGGATTTCGATTTTAGGTTTGTCAGTCTAATATTTCTAAGAGAAAGAAGTTGTTCCTTCTCCAGTATGTAAAAATGCCTTCTTTTCCTCGTGTCTGATGGTTATTTACTCAATACAGCATGCAACCTTTATCTGACTAGTTTGCTTCCTTCAGTTTATAGTAAAAAATAAACAGCTGAACAGAACCACCACCGCTTCCATACTGTACAGAGCAGGAGCAACAACGGTCATTACTGAAACTAGCCTGTGCTTTCAGCTTCCCAGGAACATCTGCAAGGGCCATCAGACTGCTTTCCACTTTTGTTTATTTCCCCTTGTTAACAACAATCTCAATGGAGTAAAATTCGGATCATAATGCGTTTGAAATTCTTTCTCCAGACTGAACTTCAGCTCAGTCCAGGTCTATTTCTGTCTCATCTCTTGGTTTGTGTATTTTGGCAGTAGCCTTTCAACACTTGTAACAGAGCTGGATAAAGAACTTACATTGAAGAAGAAAGCTGGAAGGAATGTAACTCCAACTTGTGCAATGCTGTTTTGTGATTAATAACTCAACTATTTTGAAGTCAAATCAAACATTTGCATTTTTTCTTCAAAATTTATACTTTGGGTTACACTGCAAAATGAATCTATGTATTACAGCACCTAAGAAAGGCTTAGCAGGAGCTACCAACCAAAGGGCAGGCTGTGTTGCTGGAACAGCTCTGACATCAGCAGCTTTCAACATTGCATGTTACTAAAAGGGCGCCCATAAAGCTCCTTCTTCACTGAGCTCTTCCTCCCACTATGTCCCAGCAGAGGTTGTTAGGCTGACTGACAAAGGAAAAATAAAAATAAGATTATCAAAACTTCTTTTATTTTTCCAGGAGAAATTAAATCAATTACAATGCCTAATTAAAACTTCTGCTTGGAGGACTATATTCACAGACTATTTGCTTCAAATAGACCTGGAAGATCCTTGGTGAGGATCCTTTCTCAACCCAAGTCAGCTTTAAGCGTGATCATGAGGCATAATCAAAACTGAACAAGTCACTGGGTTGTTCTGAAGCTATAACCACAGTTTTTATGAAGAAAATGAAATAAGCAACCCACTCAGCACCCACAAAGTCATCAACAGCAACTTGAGCATCCAGAGAACAGGTCATGCTCATACCACTCAGCCATGGTAACAATTGCTCTATATCCACATTAAGTAACATGTAGTGATAGGTCAGATCAGGAATAGCACTTAAGATGTACAACTACTAACCAGCTACTTGTAGGGCACCAGAACCGGTAAATATTTTCTTGAAGGAACCATTCGAAAAGAATTATGGAGATCACAGCACTAACACACTAACTCAGCTGGTTAAAACTGCCATGAGACTGTAGAAATAAGGATTCAAAATAAATTACTACAAGTCCTGCTGCTCTTTAAAGCTTAATAATTTAAAATAATTTAAAACTTAATAATACATTGATTATAAGGCAGAGAATCCAGACAGAAATAGATTCTGAAACATTTTCTTTTATTCTTTAAAGCTGCAATTGAGTTTGAAACCTCAGTTCATAAAAAGAAGATAGGGCAAATTTCTGAAGGTCATATAAGCACCATCTGAACCTTCACTGGGGCACTGATTACCTTGGTAACAGCTGAACCAGCTGCAAGCTGATTTCCATCCCTTAACTTTGGACAGTATCATCAGCAATTGTGCTATTTTCTGAAAGGCAACCACAAAAACTTTTAGGCTGCAGCAGTGATGGATAAGCTTACTGCACAATGCTCCCCCCATCCAAGGGGTACCAAAGATCTCCATAGCAGCTCACCACTCACCTCAGCATTAGCTGGTCGCGCTCAAGTGTCACAGCCCTAAAGCTTCATCAGCCAATTCAGTCATCAAATTCTACATAAAATCTCTCAGGCATAAGTTTTTGAGATAGATGTATGCTGCTGTACTAGTCTGAAGGGCCTCCACAGTCAAGAGATAAATGGAAGAATTCTATAAAATGTACAGATAAAAGCTGAAGAGACTATGAAACGCACCCCACACACTCCTAGCTTTACCTCCTACTCCTCTCTAGGAATAGCCTAAAGCAAGAGCCCTCATTAACTGCTATCACTACTGCACTGCAACATCTTCACTCTCTGGAGTAGACAGAGGCAGACAAGCCCGCTATGTCTGTTCTAGCTTAGGATAAGCCACCAGAAATGCCTTTCCAAACCTTTCGGGCTGCAAGCCATAACTCACAAAACCAGCACAGATATACCTAGGTTAGAGGGCCTAGTTCAGCACTGAGATGCCATCTCTGGGCCCCAGGAGCAGTTTTATTCCATTCTCACTGGCAGCCTGCTTACAAGCACACCTTAAAACATACGCTTTTTGTCAACTCTTCTACACAAGCAATAACTCTAGGCAGCTCATTATAGCAGGACTGATGAGAGCTTAACTACGTAAACCCTGAGTAACTACTAATCCATGCAGATTTATCCGTGCTTATCTACATACCGTGGTTCAATAGTCAGCTGTGCTGTTAGCAGCACTGCCGGGATCAGAATCACATTCTAGGCAGATTCCTATCACTCTTTGCATGGGCTCATTGCCCTGGCATCAACTGTAACAAACATGACATTGCGTATCCAGCACACAGTGGGATCCCTGAACAGGAGGTTAAGGGCTATAGGAAAACTGTTTCACAGCTTTGGAAGAAGGAAAGGAAAAAATCACAAGAAAAAAAAATTTAAAAGCACGTTTTGCTCTTGATGCCAGTTTAAATGCTCCATAGTTTTTAGGATGCCGTGGGAGAGGGGAAAACATTTTATTCAATGAAGTGTTATCTGTGGACTATAAAATTCCATTGAGTTGAACCATGGTAAAAATGCAGGCACACTCCATAGTAATTCAAGAGCAGATGGTGGGGAAGAGAAGGTGGAAGAGATGAGAACATTAATTTTTATACTCTAAACAAAATAGCATTTTCACTAGGCACGAGGATTACAGTTTAACAGGAACACATCATGCAGGGTCTTTGCTTTCAGTTTGCCTCCCCCCCCTTTATAATTTATTCAAAAAAAAAATCCACTGTTTTGTTTTAGACTGCTAGCATTAGCTAAAAAACATCACACAACCCTAGCTTAGGCTAACTCAACTTGTTTTCATTCCTGAGCTTTCCAGTTTGGTCTTCTGGCTGGCCTAGTTAAAGAATAGAAAGTACTCAGAGTACTTCAAGAATGTATAACACACAAATTGATCAAGCAGTAAGTAATTATCAAAGTTACTCTTAAAGAATAACTAAGTATTAAAAATGGCAGCATTTACCACAATTGTTCTCAAGTAGCCATTTGGCCTGTTTAACCAACACAGAACACAATACTGTTTTCCTCTGGAGAGGAGGTTAATTGTCTTGAAGCCATTGCGTTTGATAAATGCCATGACCCGACTTGTATCCAGGTCAACCAATAGCAAATTTGTTTCCAGACACAAGAATTCCCCCTTAACCTCTGCGCCCCCTCCCGCCCCCCCAAAAAAACAAACAAAAAATACAAACACACACACATAGGTGTTCTGAAATCCTCTCTGACAATTCATATTGTGATATCTTAAAAGGTAACCAGTTCTGTGCTCAAATCAATAGAAGTGAAAGGTGAGGCCAAATTCCCTACAAGTCCTCACTGCAGCTGACACCCAACACATTGGCTTAAGGTGCCACTCATGAAATTCAAAAATCTGCCCTCATTGCAATCTGAGACATCTGTCACTGATCTTGGTCACTGAGTAGCAGTAAGGGGGCTCACAGGTCGATCTAATTAAGCTGAAGTTAGCTCTCAATTGAAGGAATTTTCCACTGCCTTTCTAAACTGTTTGTGCTAACAAAGAGGACGGGAACATGGTTTCAGTGTTTATATTTTCTGTAGGTTTCTCATCTCGATCTTGAGAGAACGAGACAAAAATACATGTAGTCTTTTAATATCATTAGACTTAGACATATTCCTTTAGTTAAGAGCAGCACTCACTCCCAGATGTTATTATACCAATGCACACCCCAGTAAATATTCTTCTAGTTGAAGCTAGTCTTAAAGATTAATCTTCCTAGCTCTGCTGGAAGGTCTCTCTGGTACATCTTCAAGGACTAATTTTATGCCTGATGCACTTCATAGGCTGGAAGACTCAGGAGTTCAGCTACGCAATGCCTCAGCAGTGGATCTTAAACTCCATTCACTCCATTCTTCCAAAAAAGCCCTGCTGCTGCTGAGAGGTCTGGGTTGCTAGCGACATCGTTTAGGCACAACACAATAGAAATACAAGGAAGCACAGTCCTAGAAGTGGAATATCTTAGCCTCAAACACTTCTAGATGAAACAAGAAGCTCAGATCTGACAAAAACAAATTTCGTCTGCAGTTCGCTTCAGTAAGGCTTCAATGCCCTACACCAGTGTCAGGCCTTGGGCTAGCACTTCTTGCCTGGCTACTCAGAGCTTTTGTGTCTTATACTTTTGCATCCGAAAAACGCTCAAAACCACAAGAGAAATTTGCAGTTATAAGCAGCATTGATAAACCAAAATGAAATTCCCATGAACGTTAGTTGTCAGACTAGCTTTCTCGAGCGCTAACAAAGAACAAAGACCTGAGATGTATGAGTAACACTCTTCAAATGACAGTCTGTTGTGGAGAATCAGGAAACAACCTGTTATTATGAACTGCCACCCGTACATTCATGGCAAAGACAGTAGCTCTATGGAATTCAGGAGAGGTTCAGGTACAGACATGAAAATTGATTCAGTCTTGCTATGAAGCTCTTGTTCAGATTTCTACAATACAAAAATCTCTTTTGCAATTATTAAGACTCTTTTATTCAGGTTTAAACATTACTACTATCAAAGATTCTTTGTTGCCTAGAGCAAATCCTTAACCCTAAACCTAAAAAAAAAAGCTCCACCTTGTACAAACATTACATCAAAATCATCTTAGGCATTTTGTGTCCAAGGCCTCCAAACTGTGCAAGAGGTGGTGTTTCTTTTCTCATCCTTTCCTTGCCATGATAATAAAAGCAGGGTATTCCGGGCAGGATATTAATCATCATATGAAGGTGGAGATCCTAGGAACAATGGAAGTTCTACTGTAAAAATGTTGTAACAAATATTATGAATTTCTCATATTAATTTGTGGACCAAAACCTCAGTGGAGCAAATAAACACACAAATACCTAAACTTAATAATAAGCCAAATTTAACCAACAGTAACCCAGGCGAAATTCCAGATGTCTTTCACACATGGCAAATTAGCTTTGTAGATGTATACTGTTAACTTAATTATAGAGCACTTCAATGTAATGGCAGGAAATAAACAAAAACAGGAAAAAAAAAAAATGTTCTCCAAAGTCATATTTCGTCTTCACCATGCCCTTTCTTTCAAACACCTTATGGTCCTGATTAACAGCAATGCCTTAAGGCACATCCTTTTCCCTTTTTCTGAACATCAGAGTAGAAAACTGCTTTGAAATGTAACCAATGCATACAATGCATACTTGATGATAACGTTCAAACTCACCCTGCAATTTAAAATGTCACGCTTCTAATTGAAGAAATTGAATCACGTGAAAAAAGCAAGAAGAATTCAAATCTTATCCTGAGTACAATAAAGCTTCAAACAGTGTTGAAGAAATAAAAAAATAGCCAAGCTAATAAAAAACATACACAGCTTAAACAATCTTTCATCAACTCAATCTCACCTATGCTGTTACTCAGTGAATTTAGAAAAGTAGGAGAAACCGATCAGGACTGAAAGACTGCTTGAGAAGTATTTTACAGATTAAGAAAGCACCAAAACCAGACTCTGACCTCAGTTTTACTGGTATAAATCCAAACAAACATCACCTACAGTAATGTAGCTATTCTAGATTTACCCCATGTTATCAAGGTTGAGATACAAGGCTGAGATTCATCGAGGTTGAGTTAAATCCAAAATATACTTCACATATTTACATCTTTTTTTCCTCCCCCGCCTCCCCAAACAAAACTCAGGCTCAATACTCAATATTGGGAGGGCTATCTGTCAGCCCCTTTATCACAGAAGTCTCCCTTTTAGCAATTACATTGCTCTATGCACAGCACCATAGCCACCACGCTCTCCCGTTAGCTCTCCCTTCCATGATGCAACAGTTGAATTTTCCAGAATGCAACATACCCGACATGCGCTATTTCTGTCTTTATATATCACAGTTTGCTTTAAGTAATAGAACAACATGTAATTACAGTTTCAAGGGTGAAGAAAGTGCTGAATTTTTACAATGGAAGTTTTTTCCACTTTCTGCACCTTGAACATAAGTAATAATGGCACTATTTAAAGCAAAGATTGATACACAAAGAAACCACATTTTACTCACTGTCAGCACCCACACAAACAGTCCAGATTTGCAAACACATGTAGATCCTGAATAACTCTTAATCTTTACAGCTACATGCAACTCACTAGCACTACACTCATTCTCTTCCAACTGCAGATATGCTAACCAAACAAATTGCCATCCCCCTGCAGAATCATCCTTCTAACAAAAGTTACCCTTTACTCTGCAGCAAAACAGTTCATGCATGCTCTTCCAAACATAACTAATAAGCAAAAACACTAAGTAATCCCTGCTAACCTGGTTCATTTGTCTAGAGTTGCTAAGGAGCATCCACAGCTGGATATCAGAAAGGAAAGCAGATAGTGCAGAGCACTTTTTTTTTCAGCCAATACAGCTGTATTGGCTGCAAGCAGCTGTAAGCAAACACGTTTTCTATATACTCAGACAGAATTTCAAAGCACAAACAGTGGAGTCAATTTGTTAAATTCAGGCCCGGTACAAACTCTAGAAACATACCTGCTTTCACAACCAATACGTGAAAGGGATATCTTCCTATCTGCTCTTGCTATCATTCTCTTTCATGTTAAAGGAAGTATCAGCCACAATGAAAAGAGTGAGGGCAAGATTTTTCCATCACAACCTTCATTGCCTCTATTTGGTGCTAGCACAGTACTTTTATTTCAGAGCAAGAACACGCTGCTTTTAGCAGCTACACATTTCACCATCATAATCCAGTCTGTATACGCATAAGATACACTAGACTGCCAAGAAAATCTGAGATGAAATAGGGGAGTGCTGAGAGGAGACACTGAACCTCTCAGGGAAAAGAGCCAACGGAAATTGTGAGAAAGTGAAGGGCAGAAGGCAGAGAGCAAGATTAAAAGACACGAAAGATTAGGAAAGAAAATGGGAAAAAGGAGTATTTCCGTGCAAATAAGCAACTTGTGGGTTTGTGGTTAACACACAAAACTGTGACTCAGGAGTAAGTCACCTAAATGCCCTAAAATGCCCTAAGACACCAAGATGTGGATATTAAGTAACAGATCATTACAAGAGGAGCAGAAATGTCACTGCCTAAAATATGTGTTTTCCAAGGCAATCAGAAAAGTTGAAGTGAGAAGCATGTGCCATGTGCCTGAGAAGGTTGCTGCATGGTCAGCAAAAAGGGCTAGAATCTCTAATTAAAACCAGATGATCACTGTGCTAGGTGTCATACAAATTAAGTGGCATACAAAAAAAAAAAAAGTAATAGGACTATCTGCATTTTGCAGACCTTTTTGCTCTTGCTGGATGCCCCAGCTATTGCAGCTTTACCTGAAGTCACACACTTACCTAACCATATTACTTGTTTACAGCCTATAATAGTGGCTCTGTCAAGTGAGTTGTGAAGTCCAAGTCTCTTTGGGAGTTTAGCTAATAAAGGATAAATATCTTTTGAGGCAGTCCACTTCATTTTTTTCTGCAAACTTCGCTTATTCCTCTATAACTCAGTACAAAAGCAGACTAGTTCAGTGAACTACACTAAGACCTCTCTAACTAAACAAAAAGCTTTGTCTTTTGGAAAAACAGACTCGGACATACCATTGTACAGCTTAAGAGAACTCAGGAAATGTTTCAGTGATATTCAGCATCCCCAGGGACACTTAACTTCAGCTCATGAAAATACACTAGTGTCCAAAGCTTGAAAATTACAATGGCTTCCCGCTTACACCCCACCTCCTCTGGGCTATGAATCTAATTTAAACAAGATGGCAGGAATCCAGCAACAACCTATGATCACAGATTAGAGCTGCTATCCTGAGCAAACAGCCCCAGACATTTAGCTGGGACTATAGCAACACAAGACATTCCTTCGTTTTCATTTAATTATACAAATCTACCCCTACTCACTATACTTCAGGGATTTTCCAATCTGCAAACGAGGAGTCCCTTTCTGCTTTCAGTTACATCTAATTGCACACCAGTGTCACTGCAGAGAAACCCTATTGATTATAACACACCCTACAGTAACTCTGTTGATACTGGGAATTTGGCTCTACGTCAGGTTATGTAAAATTGCATTTTAAAGCTGTCTTCATATATTGTAGCCCTATGACTGGAAAAAATGCTGAAGAAGGAAACATTACAGCTCCTGTGAAAATACTGAAGCACTGAAATAAACAGAAGAGGGAAAAAGCTAACTCCCTTTCAGCTTTAATTCAGTAAATGGTTCTGCAACACTCAATTCATAAGGGGGGGGCCGCTGTCTCCCACAAGAGTCCACTTCTACAGACACCTCTAAAGAAGTTTTAAATTCTCTCTACACAATACCAACAGACTTAAGTTTGAGAGTCCTCCTATACTATACACAGACTCTGAACACTTATATGCTTGATTGTCACCTAATGTCACACACTATCTTTTATATTCTCAACAGTATACGGTAAAGAAACCATTATTCCAGAGTGAAGAGAGACTGTTAAAGAACCTTAATAGGGGTATATATTAAAGAAAATAAATTCAACACTTTAAATTATCTTTCATTGCACAGGATGTATGCAGCTTTTTGGCATGTGTCTGGGAACAAGTAATTGTCAAATATGCATAGATCCTACCAACAATGTTCACAGACTTAAAGTTGTGGTTAAGTATATTTTAGGAGAGAGCTACAACATGAGCAGAGCTGGAAAACTGCACATAGTTTCTTTTTGAAGATGAGAATACCAAGGATGATGAAGAAAAACAAGATGGAAGAATACACAAGGCATAGCATAGTAAGCCAGTATATATTCATAAATACATACAGCCTGTTCACATTTGTAATGCACATTAACTGCATACATCACACCCCTATTTGTGGCTTATGCTGACAGAGATTATCAGCCTCATATTGCTGCCAGTATGACTCCCTTGGATTATACAGAAAACATTTAGGTTAAAACAACCAGGATTCAATTCCTGTTGACAACTCCAAGGGAGGGCAAATGAGGTGTGCACAGGGCATCAGTGCTGCCCTACACCAGCCACATCACTAGCCATCTACCTTCACAAAGTTCAATTTCTTTTAAAGCACCCTGCTGAAATCTCTCTGGGAAAATTTATCTCAGATTTAGCTCAAAATGCCCTACCAGGAGTAGTTCTTCAGCATGTCTAGGGTGGTGGCACCGTGCGCCACAGGACATGGGCCACATGCCAGACTCTGCATATCTTGGGGAGAACTCTCCTATGTCACAGTGAGGTGACACAACTTAGCCCCAGTGCATGCAGGCTAAGCTCATGTGAACACTCAGTAAAAGGACAAACAGTACAAAACAAGTCTCAGGGACTATTATTTGGACAGTCAGTCCAAGTGCACGACTTAAGTCGAGAGCAGATAGTCCCTCATTTGACTTCTTTCCTCCTAAATTACTTCATCTATCCCAAATTCAGGGTCTCAACTGAATTAATTTTGGCCCCTTCTGCAGCAAAGGAAAGCAAACGAAACCTCCAGAGGGCATTTCAGATGTTAAAAATGATTAATTGCTTTGCAAAGGTGCCCCACTTTTTGCAAGCCTTTAGGGAGCTACTCTCCTAACTAAAGCTCTACAGTTAAGTGATGGAACTAACCCTGCTGTCCCACTTGGAGACCTAACATGATCCCATTGAAGTACTTCATGAACACAGAGTCCTCGTGCTCCTAGTATGGTTGAAAAAGAAAAAAAAAAAAAAAAAAAAAAAAAAAGCTCACATGTAGTTAGCTTAGAAGAGGCTGTACGTGTTCTTCAAAATGCTGCAAGAGTGTAACAGGCACTCACAAGGAGATATATACATGACCCATTCCAACATAAAATGCAAAATGTGGACCTAGAGCTTAGCCATTAATAATAGCAAAATATGAATTTACCACAGGCATTACTGAAGGATGCAATAAATCTGACTTAACAGCAACATACCTCAAACAAGAAATGCTTAAAAATGGCAATAATTATTAAAACTGAATCACATTCAACAATGTCACTCACATTTTTCCTGGCAGCAGCACAGTATATGATGCAGTCAGCCCGTGGCACATTTGATTAAATTCATCATATTCTTTCTAACAAACTGCTGATTATCAAAGAAGGGTGAGGCAATCAAGTAACACCAATCTCTTTCAACAGAGAAATTGCTTTGCCATTTGCAGACTAAGAAACATATGTTCCCAATTTTTTTTCTCCTATGTGTGTCTCCTTCAAAATCAAAGCCCAACAGCATAGAACAAAAACAAAATCACTGATTGGAGATTATGCGCCAATTGGCCTCTACGGATTTTTCCTGCCTAAAAGGTTCCTAGCATTCCTTAGGCTACATTAAAAAAAAAAAAAAAACAGTAAACTAAATGAAGTATCTGTCCCTTTTCCACACTCCAGAATCCAGCTAATCCAGAACTCACCCAACTGAATAAAATCTGCTCCAGTTAGTAGAATTTCCAAGCAACTTCCAGTACACAAACAGGGAAGAGGAAAGCACAGGCCAGAAATGGGCCTGTTAATCACACCTGTAGTTTGCATAACATAAAAACATCCCTGAGGTTTCTAAAACCTGGATACTACAGGATGAAAAATGTCCCAGACATATAATACAAAACACTGATCAAATGTATACTCATTTTGCTCACAGTTGTTCAAGGAAACTTGAAGTTCAGTTGGTACCAGCAGGCTGCCTTGAGCACCGTCACTTCACACCACTACATAGGAACAAACAGCATTTATCCTCCTGAAGATAATGTACAGTCCAGCATATGTTCTATATCATGCAAACAGAGCTTTCAAACAGAATGCAAACACATCCCCACACCTGATCCAGATCAAACTTTTACTGCTAGATGATCAAGTAGCACAAGGATTAAGTACCACAGAGCCCCAGTTTAAGCTGCCTTCACTTTTTGATTTTTCTTCTTCATTCTTCTGTGAAAATTCAAGTTTCTCTCTTCAGCAAGGACATTCACTATTAATTTCCATCACAGAAAGCACTGGTTTTACAGCTGAACTCCAGCATTTCTGCTTTAAAGCAGTGAGAGCAGTATTTTGAGAGGCAAATATTCTGTGGTTAATTGTAAATAACCTGTTTAAACTGTAGCCTCCTTTGTCATTTTCCCTCTACATATAATCAATGGAGAGGAGAGGAAAAAAAAAGAAAAAAAAAAATCAATCTTACACTGAACATTAGTTCTTCAATTAATGAGAAAAGGGCATATAGTGTTTATGCCTTCTGGCTCATTTCATTCCTATGCATTCTCATGAGACAGCTGTTGTCTGCAGACAAAAAGAGACAGAATATATAAACCTCTAGGAGAGATGCAGATTGCTTTATTCATAGCTTAAAAGCACTTGAAGATCTGCATCAAATTTCTGTTTTTTATAAACCTTTAGAAATTTGATTTGTGGGAGCTTAAAGCAATTCAATAGAAGCATACATCAGATTTTTTTCCTCTGTTTCCATTCCACAGAGCTCTCACCAAGACTTGTAGCCAAAGCTGCCTACTGTTAAGTAATTATTGTCAAAACCAGGATTAATTTGGCTTTCTATATATGACTTTCTGTGGAAACACAAGCTGCTTGCTAAGGGAAGAAGGGGAGAGGGAGAGTAAAACAGAAAGCTACTAGATTCAGCTCTTAGGCTGTTTTAAACTATATTCACTATTTTATCAAACATTAATACATCCGGTGAGAGTGACCCCATTTTACACAAAAGGGGTAGTGCTTAACTTAACTGTCCCAGGCAGACCAAAAAAGAAAAAAAAAAAAGAAACAGCTTCAATAGTCTCTTCCTCTTTCCACAGAGCTTTTCAGAGGTACCATATAAACTGCTTGGATAACTCAAAACATCATCAGATATGTTGTGCCAGCTACTTTTAATGAGTTTACTATTTCACCAGTTTAACAGGCACAAGTTTCACGATTCTCTCATCTGGCTCAGTATTGGCTGATTTTTATTTGAGATCAATCAGTACATTCCAATCTCAGCAGGATATATGATCCCTCCACAAAGTCTGCATTTTTCCTATTGAGTAGTGTTCAGCAAAGATGAGAGCAGTTAAGTGATACATAAGAAAACCTCCTATATCTGGAAGTGAAAGAGGAGTCCTGATCATGAGCCACAGTGCATGGAACCAGTAACATTAATGTAAAGATTCTATAGCAACTGACAGAAGGTTTTCATGTTATAAAACCACTGTGTTCAGAAGTGAATGTAGAAGATTGTGCATTTATTTGCTATTTTGTTATATGTTGAATAGTTAAGGCATGGTGCTTTACCATCATTTGCCAAGCAACCATGTATAAGGCATTTTGCCCTCTATCTAAACTCCAGAGCACAGACGTACAGTTCCAGACACTAAGCTCCAATTGCAAAATCAATAACATAATTTTGGGGCTAGAACAGCATTTGAATACATTGCTAATGAGCTTGGCGGCTTTTCATCTAATGGTCACCAGTTTGAGCTGAGGATAGTAAAACAAGCATCAAGGATGACTAACAACTCTGGGCAAATTCAGTAGGCAAGAGTTTCACATACTGCTTTCAGATATTTCACATTCTTCTACATTGCATTATGAGTTATTTGAAGCACTATCAGCCTTTCCCTGAAAACGGCAATCTCCATTTTATCTTTCTGCAAAACAAGGGTAATAATCCACTTCCATGTGAAAAAGATTTGATAACTGGAAACTAAGTTACTTATCAATCGATGACTAAGTTGAATAATTTAGTAGTAACAATGACAACAGCAGGGAAGGCATATATGGGACCTTAACTAAACTGAGTATTTCCTGATGAAATTGTCAAAATGGAAGAGAATTAAGTAAAAATAGTGGTTAAAATTATATAAAAAAAAAAATCTGGCAGCTGTTACACCAAGTTCTTGTTATAATTTATCTTCCAACATAACAAGTTGACACTGAACACTTGTAAGTTTATAATATATCTTCTAAGCCTTGAATGAGAAATGTAGACCTGAACCTAGAAGTGTACTTACTATTTCTGTCACTGTATATGCATGAAAGTTAAAAATTGATCAAATCCAAAAACTTACACAAGCAAATACACAAATAGGACTGTCAAAAAATTTTACACCACTAAAAACAAAAGCTTAGTTGAAGAATTAGTTAGGACAACTTTACCTGACATTTTGCAATGCATCATTAGAACTACTGCACTGTAACATTAAAAACAGATTTGTTAAATGAGTACATTTTTTCACTTTAGCTGGGAGGAATAACATGAAACCCACATATCTCTGAAAATAAGAGTATTTAAGCTGGATGGAGAACCATTTTCATTGCCTCTACCTTTATTGTCACCAGATAGATCTAGGACAAGTCTTCCCTTTGCTTTGTACAAATAATATTGGATTTTGACACTTATACAGTGTTTTCAAAACATTTGCTCACAGGAAACTCATCTGCAAGTAGTTCATATCTCCTTGCTAACCCAATAATTGGTTCAAATACTATATAACTATAGAACAGTTTTGCCTACTGCAGAAGGCGAGTTGGGGTTCCAAGGGTGGAGAGTATGAGCTACTTCCCAAAGACAAGCAAGACAACTCAGAAACTACCAAGTCTTCTCTTCTTAGCGGGTACCTTGCTGAACATACTGTATTCACAGAATACAGCAGAGACTGATGTTAGGTCTGTTTCTCCCAAACTTTCCTGGGGCTGTCCCATCCTTGGTTTAAACTCTACTTTTTGTACTGCTGTGCTAGCAAACTCAAGTACCACTGCAAAATATTCCATTTCAATTAAACCTGTGCTCCCTACTTGGAATCTACTGTCACACTATGTGACCCCAGCCATGTTCCTGTTCTTTAGTAAAACTGAATATTGGAACATTTATATCTCCAGCCAAAAGAAACAGAGAGAATCGTGAAGAAAATGACATCTTCCTCCTCCTTCAGAGGAGGAATGGTGGACAATTCAACTTGAATTTCCTAAATGGAAAAAGGTTTTGCACAACTTATCTATATACATTCAGACAGTTTGAAAATTTTAATAGACACTTATTAACTAGAAAGCAAATTCTGATGCCAAAGTACACAAATGACAATGGAAAGCACAAAAGCTAAATTTTTTTCCAATGAGTTGTTCTGTACTACCAGACCAACTCTGAGAAAACTACTGATTGTGAAAGTCAATCATGCTGTTTATCTGTAGATAAACAAAGACAGAACCTGCTGGCTCATATTTGAAGAGTTGGCCAGGTAATCTCAAAGGTCTGAATTAAAAACAGGAATAATTTCAGCTGAGCAAGGGTGGATGCTTTATTGTTATGCCTAGAGGGCAGTCTATTCCTCATCACTTTCAAAAGTCTTTTTCAAGACAGCAGTTAATATGTCAAGGAAGGGCTACACTTTTCTGTTCCTGCACACAGCTTTCCTTCTCCCTTTATTACACATTTGGATCAACTGTAATACTTCTCATTTCAAAAGCATGAAATACTTTAATCCCTTCCGTTCCTCCTCTGAAAAAGCATTAGACTTCTTAAACATAAGAAATGAAAGCCTTTCACAGGGTCTTCTCAACTTGTTCCATGGTAGTATGTAGTCCAGCAACCTAACTACAGGTAGGGTAATATGTTAAAAATGACCATGTACCATTACTCCATTATGTAACTGGAGCTTTGCTTTCAAAAAAAGGGAGTAGGATTGATGGGGAAGTATTTCATTTCCAGTTCTCCTACCCATTTACCCTGTGACCCTAATACGTTAAGTACAATATTATTTCCGCACAAGAACAGCAGCATTATTAATGTTTTCCTATTTCTCACAATACAGTGCTTATTTGCAATAGGCAATACACTGCTTATTTGATTTGTAGGGAAAATACACTATGGGAAATACATGTGTAGGGAAAATACATGACTGGAGGTTTGTAGACAAGCTGATACTAACAAATCTGTATGCTAGGAAGTCCACAGTGTTTATTACTGTAACTACTTTCAAGTTCCAAGGAAAATTAAAGCCCACAAACAAAACATTACTGCACATACGCTTGCATGTGCCATCTTAGGTAAAACAAACAGTTGCAACTTCATGCAGGTTTACCAAAACCTTCAAATTCTGACCACAACTCAGACAATCCTTCACTCCAAGATGAAGAGTAGGTGCTCCTAGGTAAAGAGTCAGACTTTTTTCCTCTGTATTACCTTTCCATAGGGGAAAAAAAAAAAACTATTTAAACTCTAGATAGTTCATTAGAATGACTATTTACATAAGTGGGTTACCTAAAAATATGCAACATATTATGCTACATAAGCTATATTCACTTCATTTTCCTTATAATTAAAATTATTGGGATTAATACTTTAAAATAGTCACTCACACAAAAGGAATGCTTGATTAAAAAAAATGAAATCATGCAGGGTCAAAGTTATTACTGGTATAATTCCATTAGCTTTACAGAATAATACGGGGGATGAATTTGTCCTCTTAGGCTTGTTTTCCTTTCCAAAATTCCTTAATGGTATAAAATAAAAATAGAAAGGCTGGCCACAGATGTTAAATAAAGACATTCCGAGTCCAATATGGTTACCACAGAATACAATAGGAGTTAGCACAAGATCAGAAACCTCTACACACAGCTACAAAAGCATTCACTGATCTTAAGCTTTAGATCCAATTCTAAGTTTCCCTGAGCCAACCCTCCTTAATTATTTTGTAAATTCTTCAATTGATGACAGTCTTGTAAACTGTTTCCTTTTCAATACCCTTTTCAACATCTATAAAATTTGTGATCATGTTTAGGCACTGGAAAAACACAGCTGAAAAATCCCTATAATCTGTTGGAAGTGTTGCACATGCACACACATGAAGAGGAATGCAGAACAAAAGGCTTTTCCAAAGTGGAAGCTCAGCATACCACAGGATAGCATGGTGGTGGCAGCACATGAAGCCCATCCTTTAATTCTTTTGGAGGCCATAATTCTGATCTACACCAAAAACTCAGGCTTAATACAACAAAACATACTTGTCAGTCACTTCTATTTTACCAAAATATTATAGTCTGAGCAAAACACCATTGTAATAGTGACAACACTGCATTCAAAGCTACCACTAAAGACTACAAGATGTCTTTGTAACATAGTGCAGCACACAGGTAGCACTCTGAAAATAACATGGTCTAGAAGAATATAGTAGGATTTCAAATAATTCAAGTTATCTATGATTCTGATGTTCCTTGTGCGATATCAAGTCTCTTCCAGGACAGACTATTGTATGATTTTGAAGAATACACTCCCATCTTCAAAAAACTCTGCTTTTCCATGTGGTACTCAAGTTCATCACAAACTATGCAAAACCAGTTTGTTGGAGTTACAAAACCAGAGGAATTAAAAGCTAAATTATCACAAAATTTAAATTGTAAGGATAATCCAGTTAATTATAGTTACAGAATGGTGTATCTGGATAGCTTTATGCACAGAGAAGCTCCTTGGTGCTGAGCCCCAAGTATATGCTGCACTCCTAGCAGAGTTCCATTTCCTCACAAAAATATAAAGAAAAATCATCTGTGCTAAAAAAATCATCTAGAAAGCTTTGTTTTGAAAAGTAAAAGAAACATTCTGCTGTTCAAATAATCAGACAACTTGAGAAGAAAAAAAATTATGCTCATCAACTTAGCTAAACAGAATTCAAGGAACAACACTAGGCCAAAGCAAATGAGTGGGACACTGTGAAATCTGAGCCAAACAGTAATTTTTGTAGAGTTTTGAGGAAATGTGCTTTTCTGTAGATGCAAAAGAGATATTGAAAAGTTGGTCACAACAGTATTTCTTGCATTTTCTTTTGAAGTACCTACACTGGTTCATCATCAAATGCAAGATTCCAAACTAGGCAGACCAGTGCTGACCTGCTAAATCCTTAAAATTCCAGACAGCAGACTATACTATTTACTACCAGTATTTACACGAAAATATAGAAATAATTTCCATAGCCCAAGACAAAACAACGTTTAAAGATATGCATTCTCCTCTTTCAAACTGCTTTAAGACATAGCAAGTTATCCATCATGCTATGACCCACTCCCTCTGGCTAGGCAGGGGCTTCCATATAAAGACATGTAACAGGATACGTAATTTACGTTCGCCAGGGGTTCTTAATTGCATAAACCAGCGCTCTGCAGGTCTGGGTTTCAGTTATGCTGTATGGTGAAATCTAACATATGCCAAGGAAAGGGGTCTCCTGTGAAAAGGGAGGGAAGGGAGAGGAGGCAAGGAAGCCACAACTCTGTGAGCAGTGACACAAAAAGTCTGAATCAGGGGAGGAAGGTAGTAGTGGATGCTAACTGAATGCTAATTGCATATGTAGCGAGCAAAAAGAGAGGCAAGAAAGTATGATTAAAAGAATCAGTCTGCAACAAAAGCAAGAAAATGCAGAAAGCCAGTGAACACAAGAGGTTCAGGGAGAATAGAAAGGTGAAAAAAGGAAAAAATGAATAAGAGAACACATGTAGGATAGAGGGAAAAAAAAGTAGTTATTGAAACAAGGGATTTGAAATTAACTTCTAAGGAAAGCTAAGCATTAAAAATATTAGTAATATAACAGCTGTGAATTCATTATATCAAAGATGCAAAAGAGCAGAGGAGAAAGTACCTGCCACACAGACTTACAACCTAAAGCCATTCCATGCAAAATCACCCTCATGCTCTCCAGGTTCATGCAGGCACCCAAGGCATTCTGAAAAAGTGAACTATCAATTCTTATAAGGAAACATTTCAATGAAGAAACATATATAAATAGATTAAAAAGAAAATAAACCAAAAAAAAAAAAATCTACCCTATCATGCTAATGCTGTTCCATTACTTTCCAAGGAGAACTATCAGCTTGGTTTTTCAAAGGGATATAGAACAGCTCATTGCTTACACCTGTCCAAAATCCTTTTTCCTTTGCTGACTTCTGTTGCCTTACAGTCTTTTAAGTCACATACGCATTAGAAAGGGGAGAGGAGGGGGAGGGGACAGGAGAATAAGAGTAACATAAAATATGAAAACAAGAAACAAAAAACAGGTAAAAATTCCTTTTTGTTAACAGTACACTGATGGACTCTTAGTAATAAGAGCATATATACACACACAATCATGGATAACTAAATAGCAAAACTTGCGAAGACACTGATTTCACTGATTCTCCAAGTAAGGGATTTAAGAAGGTTCTATCAATAGCAAATACTTTGCAGAAAGAAATATCTGAGGTGGAGGGGGGAAGGTGGGGGAAAAAAGAGGGTGTGTTTTCACGATGATATCCTGCAAAGGGTAAAGGTGTATGAACTGATTTCTAAAATACTACATTCCAAGATATTCCATGGAAACTAGATTCTGAAAGGTATTTGCAAGGACTTTTTTTTTGCATCCTCCCCTTCCCTCCCCCCCCCCGCTTTTAAAAAAAAATTACTGTGCATAGTAAAGCACACATCACCACCCTGAAGCATCCTGTTCCTATTTCATTCTCAAGTCACTAAAAGATCCTTGACAAGGGAAAAGGAAGAAAGGGATAGGAAGGGAATAGAAAACAGATGCTGAGAGATAGGAACACAGGATGCACAGCAGAAAGAGGCAGAGTGGTAAAACGAGAGAAAGAAGGAAGAATTCAAACTTAAAAAAAAAAAAAGAAAAGCTGAAGTATGAAGCTAAGTATGAAAAGCTTAAAACAGTCAACAACAAAACTCAGGCAAAAGTGTGATGATATTGCGTAAGTTTAAAGTGTTTCAGTAAAAGAACACGGTTAAAAAAAAAAAAGAAAAAAAAAAACACAAACCCACTCGTTTCTAGTACATATGTTCTCCACAGGAGAAAGTCACAGGGACAACTTGCCTTTTCATAGCTATTTAAGGTCCCCCTGAACTATGTGGTACTGATGGAGTATTTTTGAAAAAAGTTACCTCAGCTTATCTGATTTTTGAAAGTTTTACTACTGAAAGGCAGATGAGACAAAAGCTTAGAGCTGCCATCAAGTTACCACAGAGATGCCCCGTAGAAAGCATGAGCAAGACATGGCACAAAAAACAAACGTACCTCAGTCTTCTAGGATTCCACCCTTCCTACAAACAACCCTGAGGAAAAAAATCTCCCCTTGGTGCTTTTTGAGCAGCCCCAGGGCCCTCGGTCCCGCTGGAGAGAGGCTCCGTGCCTTACCCGGGTCGTGGAAGGGCACCAGGGCGAAGTTGTGGAGCGGCCGCTTGGGTCTCCTCAGGGAGGTCTCCAGAATCTTCGACGCGCCCTCGATGACCTGCACCAGGTCGTCGTACATGGAGCCCGTCACGTCGAAGACGAAGGCGAGGGTGGAGGCGCCGTCGGGAACGTTCGCGGCGCTGGCGCCTGGCGAAGCGGCGCAGGGGCACGAGAGCAGCAGGAGCAGCAGCGCCGGGGCACAGCCCGGGCAGCCCATGGCTGGCGGCGGCGGCGCGCCAGGAGCGCCCGTGACCCCCGCCGAGACCCGCAGAGGCGGCGGGGGCGACGCGGGCAGGGAGGCCGCCCGGCTTCGCTAGCGGGACGGCGACTCCCGCCTCCCNCGCCGCGCCCGCCCGCGCGCTCCCATTGGCCGCCGCGACCCCCCGGCGCCCACCTCAGGGGCCCCCTGCGGGGCGGCCGTTAACGGCCGTTAACGGTAGCCGGGCGGGGCGGGGCGAGCAGCGCGGCGGGGGTGACCGGAGCTCCTGTCCCACCTGTGGTATTTTCACCTCGCTGCGCAGGCACGGCAAGACAAAAAAAGGTTTTTTTCTTGTTATTTATGCGTTTTCTTAGTTGTTTCAAGTTGCGGCCACCTCCCAATAATGGCTGGGAAATACCTTGTGAAACTCCCAACAGTCGGTTTGGGATGTGTAATCGCAAACCTGCCTGCACCAGCGCTGAACGNGAGGTTTTTTTTTTTCTTGTTATTTATGCGTTTTCTTAGTTGTTTCAAGTTGCGGCCACCTCCTAATAATGGCTGGGAAATACCTTGTGAAACTCCCAACAGTCGGTTTGGGATGTGTAATCGCAAACCTGATTCCTTTAAGCCAAATGGTGAAGGGAGAGAGCGAGAGCGCATCGTTTTTTAAACATCAATAGGAAAATCACCTCCTTGCAGTGGGATCAGGCATGTGGATAAGGCAAACAGCTTTAGTTAGCTTTAGTTGATGCTATGAGGAAAACTGGAAAATGAGGCAGAATGTCCTTAGTTTCCCTCTTGTTTTACTTCATCTTAAGGCTGGTGCACTCAGAACTGTCATATTGTGACTGGAAAATTAATTATGTAAAAACATTTGCTTACCCTAGTCAAGTTATAAGGCTGGAAGTGAATTATACAAAACAGATGTTTACATTCTTTCTCCCCTTTAGAATTGATGTCATGAGGAGAAAGCCCAAAACTGGGGCTGTACGGAGCACTCGCCATAAACTCCAAGCTGTGGAAAACTTCCCTCATCTGTAACTTTGCGAGCAGAAAACTCAGACCAGGTTTGTCAAAATATTCACGGATCGTGTGAGTAGAGAGGTACTCGAGCCATAAAACAGGAGGGTGCCTTACAAACATGCAGCATTTGTATTTAGGGGTTCTCTCAGTCCTTTCTGAACATGGTTTCCTGTTGCATTTTTCCTCACAAAGAAAGCCATTGTGATATTTCTGTCTTTAATTATTTCTCTTTAGATATAAACAAGCAAAAATTAACAAGGTAGTGTCTTATAAAAAATAGCCTCCTCAAACACATATTGTGTCTCTAGAAAGTTATCGTTTCATGAAGATTTTAAGGCATGACATAAAGAAAAGTAAATTTACAGTGGAAACTGGTGTTTATTTTGGTTGCCTAACACTCTCCACTATAAAACATAAAGTTTTGGTGCTTTATCAGTATTATTCACATCAAGCCTTTGAAAAGCGCAGCAAGAAGGGCCTGTCCCAAGACAGAAATCTTTTTTATTTTATTTTCTCTCCAGTTAAATAATTTTTACAGTTTGCCATAGTTTGCCAAGAAATCTGGAGAAACCTTCATGATTTCCCCCTACCATCTCTTTTGTATGCAGTGAGCTTCCTCACTTGTTTCCTGGGTGGAGCTTTGGTAACACCTTGATCATCTTTTCATGCCTGTTTTAGGGCTAGAATTTATTCTGTTAATGCAGACTGATTTTACGGAAGAATTCAGTGGATTTGGACCTGATGGTCAAATTCCTTCTTACCACAGTCATATACTGAGTATGAATAAAGTAACCAATAAGCACTTACAGGATTGGTAACTGACTGTATATTTGTCTTGAATGGCTGTAAGTTATTAGACCTGGTGGATCAGAGGATTAAGTTATTTAGCTTCTCTCTCCCTGGCTTGCTTCAAATCTATAAAGCACATATTTTGTACACTGTAGGGAAAAATATGCTAACTTACAACATTGCGAAGGAAAAAAAGTACTAAGGCCTATGTCTGAGTCTGCTCTATTTTGGAGTTTGCAACTGAGGATCATTGCTATCCAAGCAGCTGATGAAGAAAGAGTTGCTGGTTTCGGTACAGTGCACAGCATTCCACTCATAAACAAGAAGCCACTTAAAAATCTGAAGCTTCCTTCTGAAGGAAAATATTAAAATGATTGTTTTTAAAGCTGATGCTGCTCTCTAATTACACTGTGAACTACTGATACCAAAACAGCTTCTTGTGCACAAATCCCATGGACCACGCTCAGCAGGCCACATCTGCTAGAATTCTTTTCTCACGAAATCTCTATTCTGCTCAATAAAATCTGCACGTAGACCAGATACTTTGAACTGCTTTGTCACAGACATTTGACAAAATTTCCTCTGAAACTGCATACACATTAAAAGCTCAGCTCCATTGTTCCCACTCCTCCTCAAAGTTTTTTTTCTTTTTCCTTTGTTTGGCCTAGATTAATTGTTTTGGAAAAGGAGGAGATTCTTGCTGCTTGCTTTAGGCATCTGGCTATGGTTCTGTCTGTGAGAAGTATATGTATAGTACATTAAGTATTCTCCCGTTCACAAAGAATCCAAAATTTGTTTTCTTATCCAATCTTTTGTCTTGTCTTTGTATATTATCGCTAGTCACACGCATGAGATACATAATTCATTACTCTAAAATTCTATGTAAAATAATGCTTGTGGTCTCAAATTCTGTTCTTTGAAGTAGTTTGTAGGAAGAAGCTGTGCTGCACTTGGGAGGGATAGGGTTAAAGTTCGCATTCTACAAAAGGAATGCTACAACAGAAATTAGCAGGTATGCTGAGGAGCCTGAAAGCAGGTAAGGCAGCTGGCTCAAACTGCTGCTAGCTGATCTGCAATGAAAGATAAACAAGGAGAAGAAAACAGAAAGGACTACTTAATTAATCTTTGGTTATGTATGGGAAAAACTTGATGTTCATTTATAAAGACAATAAAAATAGTAGGAAATGAGAAGGCGCTTCTTGTGGGAAGATCATGTTGTCTACATGTCACTGTGATGTGAGGGTTCAAACCCCAACATGGTAAACACTGACCTTTTCCAGCTGGTGACTTTTTTTTTTTCTTTTAGCCATGCAGCTGGTCTCACATGAAGACTGTGTGTTCTTTGTACTCATCTTGCCTCTCTCTTGATCAGGGCATTGCTAGAGACAGTTAGAAGTTCTCCAGATAGAACAAAATGGCACATATATCCAGCAGGTTTGATGACCCCTAAAACAACAGGTAAATTCACACTAGTTAAAACACACAAGTTCACATCCTCCTATAAGACACATTACCTCTGCCAACAATATAAACACCTAGCACTTAATATAAAAAAATGGTGTGGGTTTAATGCCTTTTTGCCTTATGGCTTCTCGATCTTCAGAAGGGTCATATGTTGTAACCTTTCTCCAAAATCCATTTGACTAGAAAAGATCTGTCACTTAAGAAAACAAACCCTACGGTGCCAGCATGATCACCTCTCTGCAAGATGTGATGGGCTATCAATTAATCTGGTTTGGAGAATTTGTGGGTTTCTGATCCTCTTTTTGAAAATCCAGCTCTGTTTAGATCCAAAATCGAGCTATGGGCTATATTCCGCACTTCTACACTTCAGACCTTAGGAAAGGAGAAATGGCTTAAAAAGAAAAGCGGGCTCCGAATTGTTTATAACCATTCATACTTATAATGTCTAACTGAATTCTCACCTTCCAGCATCTTATGGTTGCCCTTTTTTTTATAACCTCAGCCTGCATCAGGGGCCCACTATAACCGTGGCTTTGGCAATTAATACTTTACAGTGCTACCAGAGCATACAGGTGAATGTTACCCATTCTGTGAGTTCTGCAAACATTTCTAGGTGGTAGAAACCTTATGTAAAGGTTGTAAAAGCTAGACATTCTTAAGATGCCATGTTCTTTACATTTCAAGAACCTAGAAGGCACACAGAGTTAAGCTTTTGCATTTTTCCCTCTCCTTTCTCTATGCCACAGAAGTCTGCCTAAATACAACTGTCAGTTTGATTCACAATTCAACACGTCTCAAAAGTTCACATAATGAAGAAAGAGCTGGACACAAGCACTAAGTAGCTGTGGCAACTGGAGTAGTTTGTTTGATAAACCATGTGTGTGAGCCAAGAGACTCTTTCACCCCGTTATAACATTGAATCATCATCTCTCATGCACAAGATGAAATCACTTTGCTTTTGGTTATAAAACATTTGTTTTATAAAATAGTTCATCCTGCGATCAAGGCATAGAGGTAAAAGTCAGGGTCTAAGAGTTTTATTTCTGGCTCAGAAGCTGGCCTGCTGCTTTTATTAATAAAATAGTGTATCAAGACAAAGGTGAAACTAGGATCCACTCTGCTGCTTCCTTATGTCTTAAAAATGATGATGGAGAAGAGCATAATCAAAAGCTTAAGGTCTGTACTTAGTGGAAAAGACAGCGGTGATTTCTTTAGCAACCTTTCCCCTCCATGCTATTGCCTAAGCACTCCTGAGCACATAGTGCACAGGCTTCAACATTTGACATGTCCTTGCAAAATCTCTATGATCCTGGGCTCCGTAGCTCCCATCTTATAAATCGGAAATGAAAGCAGAGAATGGCTAAATTAGCTGGACAATGGCTTCGTAGTCCAAGTTAACACAGAAAGTCTGTAGCAGAAATAGCAAGTGAGCCCAGTTCTAAATTTCACTGCACTACTTAATCACCATTCTCTGTACTGCAAGTTTTCCTAGCACTGTTTTTCCCATGAATGTTTGCAATTTTCTGAGGCAAATGCCAGCAAAATTCAAAACACCTGTTACGTGCTGTCAAAATAGCCTTGAAGGTGAAAATAGTCTCTATTTCAATACTCTATCATAAAGTAAAACTTTATGATTGCTAGTCCCTTTCAAATGCTTTAGAGCTTAGTTTCTATCACCAAATGATACAGTTTTGAATCATTATTTGCAAGATGTTTCACTGACATTCTCTTGACTAAAAAGAGCATGTGTGCACAATAAATTCTTCTTTGATTTCAATCAAAATTCTGCTACAAAATTTCTGCCAAAATTCTGCTGTAGATATTTGGGAATATCTACAGCATGTCTCAACAGCTACTGCAGACTGTCTATAGTCTATATTACCACCTAATTTGAAAATATTAAATATCTAATAAGATAGTGAATGTATTTCCTTTTGAAACAATGGCAGTAGTGTCATACACTGAAAATGAAAGAACCATGGCACGAAAGTCACATTCAACTGCAGCTCTTTACTAAGAGATCCTAAATCTGAATCCTGAACCTGATTTTTTAAAATTTAGTATACAAAAATTAATGTGCATGTTCCACAGTTTCGAAGCATTTTTGTACACAGCGGTGTGATGATACAAAGCTCATTTGTCGCCATATGTTAATTATGGTGTATACATAAGACAGCATAGTCTTCATCACATATCAAATTTCAACATCTGTGCATTTCTAGTCTAAGCACCCTGAAAACTTTTTCCAGTCCATGGAGATCAGATCAATACAGGTGGGACTTAATTATAAAGGGAGTTGGGGGTGACCAGTTCAGACAGAGACATTGCAGAGCAAATGTTTGCATTTAGACTAATGATTGTCACCTGTATGGTAACAGTCCCGTGCAATCGTGTGTGCTTGTTGTTTTGCTTACAGATCTCTCCCCAGTTTTAGTTTAAATGTTTGAGGCAGGATCTTTGAAGGAATTTCAGCATTGTTGTCTGAAGGTCCTTTTTGAAAGAACTTTTCCAATAACATAGGAGTTAGATTTCATAACATACTGCAGGGCTGTTTCACCACAGCTCCGCAGGGACTAGCACATGGGAAGCATGCAACGTTATGGTACACATCTCCTATACTGATGAGGAGAATTGGTTTCCAAGTCAGCCATTCAGCTTCTCCAAGTCCTGCCCATGTATATACATTAAATTGCACTCATGACTTTTCCATCAAATTACATATATAGAGGAACAGATGTGTAGATGTAACTAGACAGATAAATTGTTACAACCGTTACTGTTTTCACCACTTGAGTTATTGCTCAGTGGATGCAAGCATTTTTACAGAACTCTTACAACATTATTTTAAAGTTATTCTAAAAACTTTACCATTGAAAGTTATTTTTATTCTCAAAAACTTCAAAATAGTCTATTGATCGTGTTGGGATTTTACAGTGAGCCTAGAAACAATTAAACGGTCACCTTGTACTACAGAAGTAACTAACAAGTTTGCTTTGAGTTTCAGGAACACCATCTCCCTCTACTGGTAAATCAGAATAGAATGGGTTTTGAAAATGGATTACAAAAAGTATAAAGCATTTATTTTTATTTTCAGTAAAGGCAAAACCATATGAAATTATGTTTTAATATCTAAGGTTGAAAACAGCTTTACATTATAAACACAATTACATACAGACACACACACTGTGTATTCCTTTAAGCCAAATGTTTTAAACATACTAACCTTATGTTCATTTCAAACATATTTCATCTTTTAGATGAAATGCTCTGTGAAGTACATTTATTTGGTAGGCAGATCTAGTGATAAGAAAATGCAAAAAATGAGTGTACTTTTTACTTTTAGAGAAAATTTTAAGATTTGTTTAGAATACACTTTTTGAAAACTGGCCCAGACATGATACATTAGTTTAATCAATTCCACCTGAGACAATCTAGCATTTTTAGTAGTTGTATGTTGTTTAGCTAACAGTTTTGAGTTATTCACAATGGACTTTTCATATCTACTAAATGTACACCACATTATAATCTATAATATGCCACATCATAATCCATAACATACTTTAAGTGCAAAGCCTTATCCTCAATTATCTTAAGCAATCTTACAAGCAATCACATGCAATGAGAAAGAATAACTTAGATCTCATCTTTTCAGCAAATCTAAAAGAATTAGTATAGCAGCACAGTTCAGCAACCTCTTATGTGCAAGTAAGTAGCAATATTCCCAGGCTGACAACCAAAATAAGCTCCTGAAAGAGAAGGAAATTACTTCAAGTTACAAAGGGGCTTTGCCACCTTGGTCCACAGACTTGAGTTTGTTTTGGAGTCAATGTTAGACACCCAAATAACAGATAACATCCAAAAGCTCCCCATTCATACCAGAACTACCCTCTGAAATGCATTCCATAGATGTGCAGCCCGTGAGCCTAATTACTGTACCTCATACCTTCCGTATAAAAATACCGTCTATTTCTAACCTCTCAGAAGATACTAGCTTGGGTACAGCATTGTATTAGCAGTTAATGGCAGAAAGGTATTCTAATTAACAGAGCTGCCCTGTAGGCATACTGTGACAGAATTGTTCTAAAAGGGATCTAGTCTTAACTCGGTAACATATTGTGAAATTAAACTAGTCCTTAAACAATTGAGTGTCTGTATTCTTGCCATTTGCTCAAGAGAAAGAATGAAGAAAATGAGTAAGTAGGTGCTTAGCTCTCCAAGGTTATATCCTATGCTCCGTTTAGACCCTTCAGAACATGTTTTGTTTAAAAACAAATGCAACTCCAAATCCTTGCATCTGTCTATACAGGCTAAGCCCCTGCTGAAAACCGCATGGCATCTCTCCCACTACCTATCCTCATCCCCATGAAAGTGTTAAAGGAATTAGCTCACAGTTCCAATCTCAATTTATTTGATTTCTGTGTAGAGTTGGCTGATTTAAGTAGTTCTCACATTATTAAATATCCTGCTTTAAATCTCTTCAACGAGACTAAATAACGTCAGGCACGTGAAGTGTGTTTTCCTGGCATTTGAAATAACCAAGTTCACCCAATTTCTAAGTTCATAATTTTTGAATGACTTTTTTTTAGTCTCCAGTTTCAGTTTTTATATTCTAGCCTGTAAAGGCCAATGCAGCCTTTAAAATCCTGCCAGACTGTAAGTCAGCACCTCACCAATAGTTACCTGAATATAAGTTTCCAAATCTAAGTAGCTGGAGAGCTAGTTTTACTACCTAAGGTGGACTATGTTCTCCACATTCACACCCTTATTGGCAGAATGCAGATGTTCTTAAAACTTGGAATGTTTTCCACATTATGTCTTTTATTACTGCCTGATGCTTTTTCTTCTGGGAAATGGGAGAGGTCTGTCAGGCATATCATTTTTGCGGGCTAAATGGATGAATTAAATAAGAATGGCCTCAAGCCTTTATTCATAATAGCAATAGAAAGCCTTTCATAGGAAAGGGAGTCAAAAGGCCTCTCCTAATAAAACGTATAAATAATTATTACTTGCTAATAATAATATAAGCACGTTACTTATACAAGAGACTATTCCAACTGATCACTTATCGTCAGGTTACCTTCCATTAAGACCAGGTTTTCAAGTCTCCATGGTTTTGTTAGACTAGTGGTCTGGTCTGAAATTTTCAGGACAAAATGTTTGCTTTTAAGGTTAATTTTGCTGTTTTGAAAACTTTAACCAAAACAACTCAGGTGTTTCCACTGCCGTAGAAAATACCATGTGGATTGTGCAACGGATGGATTTTAAAAGAGGACCTAAGCTCAGCACAACACAGTGAGTCAAGCGGCAGCTATGGCCTGAATTGCAGGTACCAGAATCTAGTCTGATATTCCAGTCCCTCCAACTACAAATCTGTCTTGCCACTCAGAATTGTCACAAAGATTTTTGTTTATTCAGGTGCTACAACCAGCAGAAAAAATGTCTTCTCAAATAAAAAACAGCAAAAAGACCACCAGCCCCAGATCTGTCTGCATAAAACACATGTTCTGGCATGTGTCACTTCATACTTTTGGATGTTCGGATGTTCGTGCACTAAAAATATCAATATATTTACTGGGTTGCTTCAATCTATGTACACAACTGTCCTGTTTCCAGCTTGCATATATCAAGACAAAAGTATAAGTTGAACTAATTTCAATTAAATCATAAAGCTTCGTGTTTCTCCTAGCTAATTACCTAAATCTTACAATTTAATTGGTTGAAATATATATTCATTATGGCCAATGGATTCAAATTAACAAATATATTGGTACCTGCATAGATGGATTAAAGATCAAACTATATTATTTAATAGATACTTAATTTCCTACTCTATAATAAAACTACATATTTCTTTTTCTTTTTGCCACTCCAGAAATATGGATGCAAAAGTCTGTCCTACTAGGAAACTGTTAGTCTCTTAAATAACCATAGAAGGGATTCAGCGAGAGAGAAATGACCCTTCCTAAGTGAAAACTAAAACCACTGGACTTAGTTTCTCCTATAAAGCTGTGGCTGAATCAAGGATATAGTTGTCAAACTGATGTTTGATTTTTACCCATGGAGCCCCGCAGAGCCAGCAGCCAAACCCTCCTGAGCAGCCAGCCCTGCCCTCCCGCCGCCTCTCTGCAGGCTTGGCCAGCTCCTGCGTCTAATCAAAACTGGACCCTAAAGAGCTCTCTTCATACCACGTTTCCAGGCTAACGAAAAGCAGGAGTTATCTCAGAAGTGATTTATGTTGGCAGGTTTCAATCTCATATTTTGAGCCTCAAGAAGATCTGATTGCATGCATAAATAGCCACAACTGCAGTTGGTCCTCTATACAGCACTTAAAGGCCTTTAGGCTTTACATTACATAAAACACAGGGCACAGGAGCCTTCCTGTAACTGGCCGTGCACACAGTGAGTCCCTGTATGGGTATTAGGAGGCCTGCTGCTGAGCGTGGCAGTGAAAACACCCATTTGTAGTGTGACTGTTAAAGCTGTCAGCAGTGGTTAACTAACTGACATCAGCTGAACTGGGAGAATTAATTGTTCTGACCATAGAAAAGTTTTGGAGTTTCTTAAGAAAACTATAATGGCTTTGTTTAAAAAGATGAATTTGTATCCAAATACTCCCTTCTTGCCATGTGGCCATCTACTCGAGTATGATTTATCTCCCGTCTTCCTGTAGCGCGGTTGCTGCTTCTGAAAGGCAAGGCAGTGCGCTAGGAGGCAGAAGCAATCCTGCCTGTCCTGGAATACAAGGGGCAGCTCCTTACTGGCCTGGCCTGAGGCACACTGAAATCAGCGGGAATCCTGCCTTCGGTTTTCAGCGTCTTTTGGATCAGGCAATTGCTTTTTTATACAGGGAATGCAGTTACACCCAGAATGATCTGCTACTCACTATGGGAGACTACACAAGAGATTGGAAATACTATTTGATAAACTTATTCTTATCTCCTAGTTGTGCATTTAGTTCCCCTTATTAGTTTTTCAGAGGCCAATAATTGTGATACTATATATAATTATATATAATTAGAGATATGGTAGTACATATAATTATATATTATATATAACTATTGTTATATATTCTTGACCATAGGCTGTAGGGAATTTTAACAGAATACATCTAGGGCACATACACACCCCCACATTTCCCACCTCAATAAGCCAGAAATTCCCTAAAAGAAAAGCCTAATGTTACTCTATATTCTAAAACTCCAAAAAAACTATTCCTCCTCAATTTTGGAGAAATTTAGATAAACCCATTTATACAAATGTAGCACAGTTAAAATTCTTCCCTCTCATTTGCTCAGAGCATGAGTGAAAGTATCTAATATTCACGTGTAACAGAGGCATCGCACAGTTCTCCTAACTGTCCTCTTCTGCTTAAGAGGACTACAGACTAGGCTAGCAGCACTGCTGCTTAAATCTGTAACTGACTGCTTAAGTCCACAGCTCTGTACCACTGCTTCTAACCTCTGTCTCTGCCCACTTATTGTGTTATTATACATTGCAATTTTCATGAGTTTTAGAATCCAGTCAATAAAACATGAAGAGTGTTCTCCTTGCCAAGACTTGAGGACTACCAGAAGCTGGGAGATGACGTGCTTTATAAGTCTGTCAGCTACATTTTGTCTAAATTAGAAGTAAATTATAAATAAGTTACAGAAGGATATTTGATTGGTTTCTGTTGGTAACTTTTCCATTAACATTTTTCTGTATCTGGGGGTACGTTTAATTGCTGCCTATGGTACATTTCGTCTGTCTGTAAAACACATCCTCTTTGACCAAACTTCCTGAGAAGCTGTAAAGATTTACAAGATTTACACTTCAAAACTTCAAATATAAATCNCCGCTAACTTTTCCATTAACATTTTTTCTGTTTAATTGCTGCCTATGGTACATTTAGTCTGTCTGTAAAACACATCCTCTTTGCCCAAACTTCCTGAAAAGCTATAAAGATTTACAAGATCCTTACACTTCAAAACTTCAAATATAAATCTATATTACATACAATAACATTATTCATGTGAATGAATTGCAGCAGATTTTTCTATTATATTCCTTGAATACCAAGAAAAAAATCATTCCTGCTTAATAACTCTAGCAGTAGAAACCCAGGGCTTGTGAATGCCATTGTGGTCAGTGTAGCCCTGCAGGCTTTGAGTGTTTAATGTACATGTACACCTTGGAGTGTACATGTACACGACAGCATGGTGGAGAGAATGTGACTTTTAGGAGCTGTCCTCTGACTACATGTGCTCTCTTCAGTGGAGAGACTTTTAGTATAGTTACAGCAATTCTATTTGATTTGCAGCTTTTATTTCTTGAAAGATACTTTTGAGGACTCAGTAACAAATTAGATATGCTCTGCAATGTGAAAACATTGCCTTGGTTTCATGGTCCAGAACAAGGTTCCTTCTGCATAAGCCCCAAGGCACAATGCAAAGCAGTGAGCAGGTACTGGGACCTTCCTCCCAGCATTGAATGGGAACAGTGGACTGCAGAGGTGTGTGGGCAGCTTCTAACCCAGACAATTTTGCCAGAGAACTGAGGCCTGGGAAGCAAAAGGTAATTGTGTGAATAAAAATGAAAGCTAAACACATTTCTAAGCCATTTACCTTCTCATGGACAAAGAGAAAGAATCTCTTTCCTTTTGGTGCGACTAAATCTGGTTAGAGTCCTGATGCAGCTCATATATTTTATGCTATATATATGCTCTGGAAGTTAAAAAAATCTATTCTAAAACACTTAAAAATGCAGATCAACATAATAACTGAAAGACACTAAGCTTAAAATTTGTATTTCATAAAACTGTTCCAGTTGGTTTAGACAAGATGATCATTCACTCTATAATCCCTTTACGGATAATTGGGGGCCATCATCTTCTCAGCAGTAGTATAAATAAATTACTGAGTACTTAGATGTCAGTTTTGAGCTTTGATATTTCCTGCTTTTCTTGTGATACTTAAAAGTTAGTGGGAGAAAAATGTAAAGTGTGAGAAGTAGTAATTATTTGACATACCGAAATATCCAGGCTGTTTCATCTCTTGTTGGATGCTTTTTTGGATTAGAGGTTATACTTAACCCCTTGTTTGTAATCCTTTCAAGTGAACATTATCAACCTCTTCCAGTATTTTTAGTGTCTACATTCTGTGTATGTGTACTCAGTAGTTTAATAATAGATATTAAAAGACTGACTTTCAAACAAAAGGCATATTTTAACCAAAGCCTATCCAGGCTCAATTTTCTGTTATTTTAACTTTTCAATATAGGCTTATTAGAAAATTCAGTGAAGAGTTGATTTATAGTTGTGAGTTATTTTCCTGCACGGCATCATTTCATTCTGAAAAGCTATTCAGAAAGCTCTTTCTGCGCGGCTATTTCTGTCACTGCCACCAGAGAGCTCCAAAAGCTAAACTTTGCCTAGCGGCAAAACGCTGCTTTTCATGTCTTTTAACCTAATGTGTTATTTTTCAAGATCAGTTTCTCTCTACTGCAACATTGCTGGATATTGAAGGAAAAAAAAGTCTGTTACTTAGTTGATAGTATTAACATAAAATATCACTTAATGCTAAATGCAGAAAATATGAATTCTTAAATGCTTTATATTTTACGGATGTGCTGAAATCCTGTGCTTTCTGTAAATTTGAGTCCAAAATGAGCAAAGTTTTAAAAGGATAAAGCATACTGCTATTCTTGCAACTGTTCTCCCAACTGTCCCTGGAACATTTCCTTTTCCTGTAAGAAAGTCAAGTTGTACTGGTACTGATACTTAGTCTCCTAGCAGGTGTATTTCTGCAGGCCGTTGTGGGCACGCTTGGAAGTGTCCCCGGTGCTACACTGGTGCACAACTCTGCTCTAATGAGAGTAGATCCTACCAGTTCAACGCTGATAGCACTGCTTACAGGTGCACAGTAAGCTTTGATATCAACAATATTTGCTATTATATTTTGGTGCTAGTTACAGCTCAGAAGAACAGGTCTATCCACTCCGGAACAGCAGTTACCCTTATGCTGCAGTGTCTGCTTTCCTTCCAGCAGTGCTGTTTCCTCTATTCCGTACAGCTGCCTTGCTGTGTTTTCACCCACATCATCTTGCTCTTCCTTTTCGGCATTTTAGCCTTCCTGGCACAGTACTGCAAAGATGCCCCTGGGTGCAGGCAGTGGGAAGTTTCCTCTCCGTACACGGCCCATGCTTATATAAACCAATGTACTGCGCTAGTAACTGGAGCAGAATGGCTTTGCGCGGCGGCGCGGAGCCTGCTGGCACACTGTGCGCCCTTGGCTGCCCTTCAGGAATCACGGCTGCTCTGTGTTTTTGGGGAGAACCATTTCTCTCTTGGAATCTGTATTCGGAGCTATCTCAGTTCCTCCCAAGATCTGCTGGGAATACTCATAGCTGTATGTTTTCCCTCATATTGCCTACCAGGACCGCCGCAAACATGGAGCTATTTGGATGAACTTAGCTGAGCAAACGCTCCCTTGGGCAACACGGTGGCCGAGGCTTCTCTGGCAGTGGTGGCAGAGGGCAGAGTGCCACCGCTGCAGTTCCAGACCAGCAGCTGAACACCCTGCTCTGCCTTCACGGCGGTGAATGTCTTCGGCAGAGCTGTGGGCACCCTGTGTTTGTCCCATATATAGCATGTTTGTACCATCTGCAGGGCAGCGTGCACGGAATCACTGATGTGAATCTCCCTGTTCGTCGCGCCGGGCAGCACTTCAAGCACCAGAGGATGCTCATTTAACCTGGGCGAGAAGTCATCCCTAAATGAGCACCTTCGTATAACCCCCACACTGACTGAAACATCCAGGAATTGATGTAATGTGCTGTTCCAGAATTAACCAAAAGGCTTTACAGCTTCCCTTCAAGTCGTGCTTTTGCTGTAACGGGGACCCAATTAATGATAGGAATATATGAGATAGAATTTAGATAATTACTGAAATTATTAAAAACTCAGATATTTTTTGAAAAAAATAGGGCAAAACTAACTTCTGAGGTAGAAGATCACACTGAAATATTGTGGTATGGGCTTGCAAGCAAACATTAAACTGCCATTTGCAAGAGCTATATCTAGCTCTGATTTTTTTTTTTACTTTTGTTGCTGTTCAGTGTCTAGTACAGCAGTTCCTCACTGCATCTGTGGGTCTTCCTGCAGCTTCAATAAGTGACATTTTGGGGGGATTTGTTTCTTCCTCCAGCAGGTTTGGGTTTAAATTAAACAGTTGTCTACTGTTCAGGAGGAATCCACGTTACTTGTGCAGAGCAGCCATCAAGGTTTGTTGTAACTCACTCTCCCTCTCCCCAGCTAAACCAACGTGGACAAGGGGCAGTGGGAGCACGTGGGTGCCCCTAGATGTGCAAATCTGCCCAGCTGTTTGAAGATGACGGTCTGTTCTTTGTGGCTGTAATAAAGTAATTGTATTTTTGAGTCAAAGAGATGCAAAAACACAGTCCACGTTCTCCAAAAGTCTTAATGCTGCCTGGGGATTTCCCCCAACTTGCAACCATAAAGTTTTGCTTGTTTAAAGCAGGGTGGAGTTAACAGCCCCAAGGTACTTTCTCACCCTACAAAACTGCTTCAGCTGATTTGTTTAAAACTGAGAATTTTTATGTTTTACTGCTGATCTCCCAGAGCTGTCTTGCATGACTCCTCACTTTGTCTATGAAAATGTCCATTTCCATTTTAGTTGCCTACCTAAACCTCCGGCCAACCTATTTAATGCATTAGTTATTAACTGAACTCGAGTGTGGACGTTGTCCTCAGTGCAGCTGTTGACGTTACCTTCAGCTGCAGGCAAAACCAAACCTTGAGCTTGGACCCTTTTCTATGTCCTTTAAGTGCTCCAAGGCGCTGAAGTCAGACGGGTGGAATTTCAGAACACACGTGGGGGTCTGTGCGCGCTGCCAAGCTGCTCTCCGGACAGGTGCCTCTCTCCTAGGAGAGGTTGGGTTTTTATGCTGATGGGTACATTTCGCCTTGGTCTGGCTGCAGCGCTAAGTTCCTCTCCCTTGGCCGCTCTTTGGAGGCTATCGCTTACCTGAGGGCTAACCGTTGTGCTGGAACGAGAGGGAAAATTCTGACTTTGGGAGCTTGACCCAGCCGACTGTCACTTGTTCTGTTATGCCCCATTACCACACTGCAGTAAGACCCACCTAAAATACACACGCTTTTCTATCAGCAGGAAATATTGCAGGAGGCAAATCATGGATACAGCGGAAGGCTACATGAGTGCACTTGTGAGATCACGCTAGGAGAGTTGTCCAGACGTGAACCTTTTCTGTTAGTTTTTGGATAATGAGGATAGACTATTCTGAATGTTACGATTTAGAAAACTTTCTGATTTCTACATTCTCATTTTTTTTTTCTAAAAATGACGATTAGATGTAGTTTAAATCAAAAACAAATACAAGGAAATCTGCAGTAGTATTTTATACTTTGTATGCCTAAGCAAATATTAAAGCAAAATATGGCTATAGAGAATGGAATTACTACTTTTAATGTACTTTAAGAGGATCAGGTAACTGTCACTATTTATGGTATTGCATTAAGCTGGGTTTTACTGAATGTCTGATAAAACTGTGTTCATAGCTTTTTAGATTTTCAAATACAAAATGCTTGACTCCTAGGAATGTAGACAGACCATTCTGAATAACCCAGATGTGTCCAGTGCAAGTGTAAACTATGGAGCTTATTTAATTGAACTATGAGAGTAGTGCTCTTGACATGCCACATTGTAGAGGTTGCAGATAAAATGCTGATGGTAGTGATTGGGCTTTTGAGGCACATGGGACTCTAAGAGACATTTTAATAGCCTGCTTTTTAGCAAGAAACTTTTCAAGAAAATAAGCTGAAAAACAAAAGGCAAAATAAGATATGGAGAAGAAAACTACCCTTCAATAAGGCTCTAGCTTGCTTACTGCATGCTGCGTGCTCTGCTCAGGTCTGACACGACGAGAGGCTTCCTGAGAGAGCAGAGACAGCTCTGCGGGACGGCTAAGAGCTCCCGTGTCACAGTGCATAGGGTCTGCCTTGGGAGCCGGCCGCTCTCGTGCCGCTGCGCGCGGAGCTGAACAAGGGCCTCTGCTGAGACAAGCAGCAGGGCTTTGAGGCAGAGAGCAGAGCCCTCCCGGAGACGAGAGCCGCGCTCCGCACGTCTCCAAGGGCTGCTCTGAGCTCCTCGCTCCCCTCCACGTTGTGGTCACGCAGTGGGGAGCTGCCGGGCCCTGCGGAGGTTCTGCTTTCACCGAGGAACAAATACAATTGTTAAGTTCAGTGGAGCAGAACTCGAATAGTTCTTACTATAGAATACTGAGCTAAGATCATCATGTCCATCTACTTGACCGTGACTGTCTACATCCCAGTAAAAATTATCTTCTCTGGGTTTATACAGAAATATTATTAAAGTCTCTTCAATATATTGCTTTAGAATTAATCCTTTTGAAGGAGAGAAAAACGGCCCAAATATTGCTAATTGAAATGCAGAAGCCAAGGCATGAAATACTTTCCACTTTGTAAACTTCATTTTTGTGCTACTTGTTGGAGAAGGCTGGTTTTTTATCCATTTATTTATCTGTATAAATGGATAAATTGAAAAGCAGAGGCTTGGTGGCTGGTGCTTCTCCGTTGGAGGGCTGCATCATCTGCTCTTTTAAAAGCTCGGCGTCCTAAATTCATAGCCAGCTGTGATGGCTGTAGCTGCAGGAAGGTCTTTTGGAGCGCTGGACCCTTCCCAGGTGTGCCAGCATTGCCACTGAATCTGTGACAAACATATTTTCTTCTATTACTTTTTATGCTAGCTCATATAAGTGTCTATTAAGTAAACCGGACACATTTCATAGACAAGTCTGCTCTTAAATGCTTACTCATCTTTGTGTTTGAAGGCTTAAAAGAAAGTCACTCGTGTTTTCTCCAAGGTATTTTTTCATGTCTTCTGCTTGAGTCAATAAAAAATTACCCAACTCTCTAACTGCTTTAGATATTTAAAACTAAATGTTTATTTCTTTTAGGTAGAAGGATTCAAAAGTATTGAAGCAATTTTAGCATTTCAGTCAACTCTGTGAAATTAGTCACCAAACAAAAACCATGGCCCAGAATAAAGCAAAAGCTTGGTCAGAAAACACTATTAAGCCTATGTATTTTAGAAAGACACCACAGACTAAATACGATACTGAGTTGGGCAGAGAATTCAGATTGCACACTAGTGGTCAAAGAAATGAAGCAATTGACTTCAGTCATTTAGCAAAGCTGTTTTCTTGGGTTACATCATTTTCACAGAAAGCCCAGAATTGCTTTAGCTTCATGTAGTGCAGAAGGGCTTCGGGGGAGAACAAACCTGTAACACACGTGGCGCAGAAGTAGGGACATTGACTTTGCTTTTAAGTTCATCCTTCAATGTGCAATTTTAAGCAGATTATCCTAACTTCTAAATGAAGTGGAAGGAAGGTTCTGCAGCAAAACTCTGCATCAAACTAGTACATTTGTAGCTGGACTTGTTTGGAGGAGTTGCTATTACATTGCAGGGGCACTGCCTTAATCTGCAGGATAACAAGGAGCAGAACAATGTTTTGCTAAGAATGTGTCCATTAAAAAGGGGATTTGTGCCTCAGACAGTTTCCTGACAATGAAATAAGATGCAAGTATTAGCAGTATCACTCTAGTATTCATACTGCAGAATTATGATAATAGAGCACAAAAAAATGCAAAAAGTAAATATTAAACTTTACAGTTGCAACCCTTGTCTTGAAGAAACCCCGCATCTTGTTTCAAATTGCCTAATGGATGTTCTTTTCAATAAAACTTAAATGTTTTGAAATAGATTGACATTCTTGGCAGTGCAGTTGTGGGTGGAGGCTGGAAATGTATGATTTTGAAATCTTGCTTTACATTTTTAGGCTACAGAACTTGAAGGAAGACCCAGAGTTGGCCTCAAGGCCTGGAAGGGTTTCCCTTCCACACAGTTTATTGCAAGTAGCGTTCATTTTCCATAGTGCTGACAACAATAAATTAATTTCCTGTTTGTGATCTGACTACCCTGATTGTGCAAAGCATCTTTGTCCCTGAGTTTTTTTTACAGTTTTGCTGTCTGAAGTTATGCGGCTGCCAGAGAGCACTGCTGTCTACCTAGAACTGCGTGAAGAGCAGTGACCTGCAGCGGATGTCAGCCCGTCACCCAAATGCAATAGAGGGTGGTTGTCACTCTGCTCCTTTCACACACACAGCACATGGTTGGGGCTGTTGGTCAAGCCCTCCTTAGCTGCAAACTGGATTCCTCAAGGTTCATGAATTTTCACCTGTTCCAACACCTTCATTTCCTAATAGTGTACATGAAAATGTAACAGGCTTCCTTGCTGCTAATTCCTTTTGCACCCCTAAGCCTTTTTATTATAGTCTTTTTGTAGAGGATATGTTAATACTCTGTACTTCTTCGTGGGTTAGTACCTCTTTCAAATCCCATTGCCCCATGTAATACTGTGATACAGTAGCTTTCGGTGATCAGAACGAGCTGAAAAAAACTCACCCACTGAAATAGCAAGACTTATGGAGTCGTTATCTGTGGAAAAACACTCATGAGAAATCTGTGTAAATTCTTTTCCTTAATAGCCTTTTTGTACTTAAAAAGTAAAATAAAGGGAAGTTTCTGTAGGTTCTGTGTATAAATCTTCCACTTGCTGGTTCATTTCTATTAGCTCAGATAACATACGTTAATTTTATCAGATAACATAAATACTTCATAGCTGAAGTGTTTTGGTCAGACTTTCTTCATGGACAATCTTCCCCACTTAGTAGTATTTTTCAATAGAAATTCCTGTATTCTCCATTTGTCCTGCGGGGAACAAAAAAAAAAAAAAAAAANATAATCTTCCCCACTTAGTGGTATTTTTCAATCGAAATCCCTGTATTCTCCATTTGTCCTGGGGGGGGCGGAAGGCAGCATGTGTGCACATACTTGAATATTTTGGATGCATTTTGTTAAGTTCAGTGGGAGAGTGTCACTCTTCAAAGATCTTGTGTTTAGTTTAAATCCTCAGCTTGTATTTGGTCTTTCAAGGTTTTCGGTTAAATCACGCCTGCACTTTCATTGTTAGTGAAACTGCAATCAGTGAGGCAAGGGATTATCTGCTGCTCTGGTTTCCTCTAATGTAATGTTTGAGACACAAGGGACTTTTGTTTAATTCACTGTGCAAGTACTCTAGCTGTGATGCCCATATTAGACCATGAAATTCAGCTTGCAGGTGCTGAAGTTTATCCTCAGTTTTGCTGGGGAATGCACAATATGTACTTCAATCTAAGATGTTTAACTTCCAGCACTGGGCTACAGATTTTTAGCATCCACCTAAAAATTATAGGATGCTGTACTGAACAAAACATGATACCTAAAACCTAAACAGAGCTCACCATACTGAATTTATACTGAAAAATACAAATGTTTAATATTAGCTTCAAAGTATAGCACTACTGATCTCCTTTTTTTTTTCTTTTTTAGTAGTTTTATGAAAGTCCTTTTTGAGTTTGCTGATTAAACAAGCCCATGCAGGCAGGAGGGAACCTCTAGTTGTTTCCAGATGTTTAATACTTGAGCTTGGATGAGGCCCTACACTTAGTTCACTTCAAGAATATGCTAAGCTGTCTGTTTCCGACAACATAACTTTGTTAGTGCTGGACGGATCCATGCTAATTTTGTTTTATGATCTCCCCGTTATTATCTTAGCTCATAAAAAAAAATATGCGGTAAGCCAGACACAAAAGCAAAAACTGTTTCACTTGCATATTTTCATTGCTGTTTGATTGCTCCTGAACTGTATTTACCAGCTGGTTCATCACATAAGATTTGAGACACTTAGAAACCCCATTGCAAACCCACCAATTGCACTGTCAACCCGTGACTGTGCACTGGTACCTCTGAGAGACCTAGGGGAGCAACATTCTTGTCTTTACTAAAGCAACATACAGAAAATTAAAAGATTGACAAGATTGCTAACACATTTTCACAGCAACTTTATCTGTTTCTAGAGAAACAACTAAAGAAAAATTAAAGCACATGAAGGAATAGTGTGTTACTCCTTATTCTGCAGGTCTTGAAAGCATGATGGTAACTAATTTCCTTATTTCTTTCTCGTGTCAATCCACTTTTGCAAGACTCCATTGAAATTGTGATGCAATGAACTGCTCCTTCCCTGCTCTGCCACAGTGCTCAGAGTGAGCTCTTATCTTTGGGCCTTTTTTCTCAAAATCTAAATGTCAGCTGAGCCTTACCTGTGTAATGTGAGGCTGGCACACAATATTTGGCCAGTACACTCCCTAGATTGTACAAATGGAGATACCACTTTGATTTTGCTTTTTGATGCACACGTGAAAGGAGTAGCAATGTTTCTGATTGCAGTTATCATTGAGACAGAGGAAAAATTTTCTTGACATAGACTGAAACCCTTGCAGGATGTTTACAGAAATACAGTATATTAGTACTCCTGTTAATAATCAGAATTGCTAACAAAAATGTTTATGGAAAAATTCCTGGGGAACCTCCACATTTGCAAAAATTACTGTTTAAATTTGAGATGGCATTCATCAGTTAAGGAACTTCATTCACTCTGAAACAACAGTTTTCAGAAATGTACAGCAGATCTCAGTAAAACATATGTAAATACAATTACATATAAGCAGAAGCCATATCTAGCCGTAATGATTTTGTATGTTTTCATTTTCCTTACAATCAGTGAGGCAGTAATAAGGAATTCAAGTGAAATGCAAGAAATTATAGTGAACTAGCAGAGGCATAAGAAAACATCAGCTTCTGAAATGTTTTCTAGAGAAAAGTGCAGTACATAAATGTTTTCTCAGAAACACATTTTTTCAAAAGTTGCTTGTCAACAGACTCTACAAATGGCAGTAGATATACCTAGTAATATAATCATATCTAAAATATCAATAAGCAGGTGGCCACCTGATTTTTTTCTTGACCTACCTGCTTTGCTTTTAGGAGTCTACAAAATCAGATAACTCAAAGTGAAATCTTCCATATCCTGAACACTGGTTTGCTAATTATGTAATACTTCGCTTTTTATAAAACACTTGGCCTTTAGCATGTTAACTGAGAAGTCTACTTCTTTTAAGACAAAAAACATAGATTTGTAAGAGCAACTAACATCCAGTCCTGGATGAACATTTGCAGATTATCAGCCAAAACTCACTGTGCTGGTACTGGTACCAGATTTTGAACCAAGCTTTCTGAATACACTTTTATGTTTTTATGTAGCTGAAGATTTCCTACCATAGAATTACTGTATAAATTGTTTTCTTCTGTTCTTCTGTGACAGAAAACAACAACTTACTGACCCAAGGCTAAGCTGGCAAATTGCATACCCCACCCCCCACTTTTTTTTCCTCCTCCCCCTGAGCATAGGTTTAGGTTACAGAAAACTTGATGCTTTAAAAGGCAAATTAAGTTGGAAATTACTCGTCATTAAATGCAAGGCCTAACCAATGCACAGGGGTTTTCAAGGTACCCAAGATACGTAAGTACCAGTTAAGAGCAACGGTTCTAGTGACTAAGTCCTGACTTGTTTCCTCAAGCAGCAATCAAAATGTCTTTTGCCATGATCCTTGTTACCTCACTCCTTTTAAGGGTAGTTCAGTGAGTAAAGAGGGATATACATTACACAAATATACTTCAAAGACCACTTCTCTGATCCCTAATAGAGGGAGTATTAAACTCTGACCTCTAATACTCACTGCTTACTTTGTTTTGCTTTGGGCAAATACTGGTGAATCTGCTCATCTGTTTCAGTGAGCCACAAAAGTTCCTGCCTGTGGGTAACTCAGCAGAAATAATGTGTAAAAAGGAGATGCATACTTCACTTGCCAAATGCATTGAAATCTTCCATGCATAGGATAGGGTCTTGTACAAGAGTTAAAAGAATTGCTGAAATATTTTGGCTAGAATGTGAAAAAGTGAATTAAAAAAAAAAAAAATCCCTAAAAATCATTTCCAGGAGGATACAACTTACTTCTCACTTGTTTTCAATTACAGCTGCTTTCAGCTATATGATTTACAGTGAGTTAACTTCAATCAGCAAGGTCCAAATACCTGTAAAGAAGTCTGTTAACATCCAGAAGTTTACCAAAATTCTGAAGACCTTCTATTATTTTGTTCTGTAATACTGTTACTAGCTTAGCGATGACTTGCCCCAAGTGCAATATTAGAAAATTAATCTACTCTTTCTACTTGAATATGGCTTATATATTATCCTATATTAATGGAAAAAACATGAGATCAAGTTTCTTTCCAATAATTTTTCAGTTAAAAACCAATCTGCATACCTGTCTGTTCTCTTGTTTTCTCAGTACAACTGGTTTCAACAGCAGCCACCACCATCTGCCAAGTGATTCTGAAGAGAAATCCCAGCCTTCTGAAAATTGCTGCTACACTGAGTCCAGTGCTTCATAAATGCTAGCACTAACACACACACAAAACGTAGTTCTGTTACAAGCTGCAAACTCCTCAAATGAGACATTGCATACAGCTTTCCCAGATGTCCATAGGGTGAGTTTGTTTTTCTTGGTTCAGAGGTATAAAGAATATTCTCCCTTAAAATACACTTACCTCAGTATATGCAGTAGGCCTGATGAACATACTATAGCACAAGTGATGCTGGGCAGTCATCTGCTACACCTCCTCTTCCCTCTGTCTTTGTACCTTCTTACCCTGCTCACCAGCTAGAAGACAATGTGGATGGAAGTGTCCTGGAGCAGATACTGTTCCTGCAGGTTAAAGGCTTTTAGAGAAGTCTTTAGATGTCATAAGCTAATGGCAGCCGGTACATCTTGCATTATGTAGATAAAAGGTGGTCATATTCCTACAATGTTGTCTTTTGTAGCAGTATACAATTTAAATGCATTTAAGCAAGCTCTGAGATGGAATAAAAATGTAAAACACTCCATTTATTTAACCTGTCCTTTCAAATGTGTTATTTTCAGAGCAAGAACATCTATCAACAGAAAAAAGCTGAAGCATTTCTAATTCCAGAGGATGCATAGTGCCCGTTACAATTAGGGAATGCAGTGGGTCACCCAATTCCACAGTGGACATCTGCTGCAGAGTGCCTGAAGCAATTTTCTGATCCGCAGCACCCACACGTGCGAGGCCAACACAAATGGTGTTTTCAGTAATTTCTGAAAGAAAGGAAAGAGTCAAGAAGTGATCCTAACACCTTCAAGGGCCAAGTTTAAACTGACACTGAAAACTTGATTTATTGAGCAATAATCACATCACAAAGAAAATAATCAAGTGTTTTAGTATTAACAGCAATCTCAGGCTCCAAATAGTAAGTCAGAGTGGCTTAGAGAGTAGAAGCCAGCTCTCAAAGAAAGCTCCTTTTAGGGATCTAACAAAGTAGAATATGAAAATGATTCTGGAATTGTATTCATTTAGAAAAGACTGCTATTTTTTATTCATTTACATTTAACATTTCATCTTAATACAGTATCAGGAACAAACTTTTAGAAGATGAAAAAATTAAGCATCACCAGGAGTCATCTTCATAACTGCAATGGACAAACAAAACCAGAATTTACCTCAGTCTTAAAACATCTTCCACTGTCTGATCTTGACCAGCATTAAGAACTCAAGGTCAAAATCACAGCCCTCCATCCTACAGTTAATCTAAATTCATGCTGGTGTTCACAGAGAGCAGAGTGTGGGAAGTCTAAATAAAACAGGGTAGTTAAAACCCAACTGATCTAACATGCTCAGGATCCTTCACCATCTCGCAATTCCAGCAGAACAAAGGGCTCACAGCTTAAGATGGATAGAAACAATACAGGATTACAAAACTCAGACTTTGACTAAATCTCCAAGAGCCACTAATGCTCATTCCTTCATGTTCACTGACCTAAAGGATGCTTGAACTCTACCAAATCCATCCCGTGATTAGGATTTCAAGCAGCCTAATTCCACTGCAGATCAAGAGACTGCTCTGATCAAAAGGAAAGGAAGAGGGTTCAGAGGCTCATCACTAAGTGAGCACAGAGGGGCAGCAGTAGATAGAAACACTGCAATCATAGTACCTGGTTCATCTCCTTGGAGCCTCCTGTTTTTAATGATGGTAAGAAGCTGTTCTGCAGCTTGGTTCACACTCATGTAGCGTGGTGGCTCATATATCTTCCTTCCCCTGTGGCCAAAAATGATTAGAGAAATTTAGCATATAACCCGTTCCCCTGTTTTTCTTAGTCTGTTTCAGGTTGGCCCAGTACATTGAATTTGAATGCCAGGGTCTCAGGCTGGACCTTTTGGACAAGTGTGACATTCTTAAAAAGGATGAAGTCTATTGCATTCTCAGGACACCTGTGAACAGCAGAGCTTCCATCTGGCAGATAATTTAAGTCTTAAAAAGCAAATTCAGCTATTGGAAGGCATATGCAGGTTTAGTGCATAAATGTTTAGGACCAACTAGTGTTTTCCTATCCAGTGCCTATCAAGTAGGCAGATGATTACAGACTACAAATATATTCTTAAATGAAATGTTTCTTAGTTATTTTGCTAACTGTGGATTGACTCAAACATTTTATTTGGGAGCTCCAAACCAAACAAACCTCAAAGTTACTGTCAGGCTTCATGAATGTAAATTTAAACCAGAGTTGCAGCGTGTCTGTAAGCAAGTATTTATATTCTGCACGTTTGTCAAAACATACAGATTGCAGAGAATTAAGTTGTGGTGAGAGCTTTTCAGATGCAGTTACTGAACTTAAACGACCAACACATAAAATTCTCCTGTTAAAGTACAACGTGTATTCAGCACTTCGCATTATTCTAGCTAGTGTAAGGAAGAATTAATTCCAGACTCTGCTTCAGCTGTTAATCTGTTTCAGGATGGGTCCCGCCATAATCAACGGGAAAGTTCTACTTAAAAGGAAGACTCTACCTCCTGAGTAGCTTGAGAGGACAAGGCAGGGGAGCTCAGTAATACATCACAGGCAAAGAACCTTTATGAGCCTGCAGTGTGCTGCTTTTCATTTCCAAAATGATGACTTACTTCATTAGATTCTCCAGAGACTGCTCCTTCACTTTAATGTCTGTAGAATGAAACAATAATATTTACATACAAAAGCCCTACATGCTTCCCAGTTACACTTTTCTGTGTAGATAAAGCTTAGTTTATTTAGAAGATTCTATAAGTTCCATAGGAATATTTTAGCTATTACAGGAAAATTAATACAGATTACAGTCAAAGTTTAATCTATTCTATCCTAACTTATTAAAAATAAAATATTATGATTTTATGCAGACTTTAGAACAACTTAACAGAATAAAACCATTGCTAAGTATAAAAACACACTACAGTAAGTATAAATATACAGGCATATTTACCATCAATAGATAGCTAATGCTAGGATGCTTAAGGAGATGGGGCTACTCTTTTCTTAATAATAATTTGTGGTTACAGAAGGTAAGACTGTCGGACAGCGATTACATCAGTGCCATGCAGGAACCTGACTTTCATTAGCACTTCCTTCCCGTCCCAGTCAAACTTAGAATAACCTTCTGTTATGGGAAAAGAGAATTCTGGGGGGAGGAGACAAAAAGGTCCAGGTAAGAATCTGAACATCTGCAACTTTATACAACTCTACTAGACCACAATCTCTGAGAAACAACCTGATAACACCAGTGTGCAGCACATTATACAAATGCGCTAACAGACCATACTATAATAATTGCTCAAATGCCTGAAAAAAGTATTATGAAGTCAAAGTTAGAAACATTTTGACGCTTAACTAAAATCACTTAGATGAGATCTCCTAAACCATGGCAATTCTGAATGATTTTCTGAAAGAATATGCAAAAATTGCAAGATTGGTAGTACATAGCCTACCTGATTGCTTTTATGTCAATTAAATTGCTTTGTTATCAGAAATATATCAACATTTCTTACTGAAAATTTTTAATGTTTGCCTGAGTTAGCATCTTTAGATATATATTTATAGAAGCACTTTATAGTGTATACTCAACCAATTCCTTAACCTTTAAGAAGCTACTTGGACAAGCACACTTACTCAAAATGAAATTTTCAGCCTTGGGCAGTAAAGATAAAGATCAAAACCATGGGAAAGTCTGAGGACAGTGGTCACCTAGAATCACTTTTCTGTTCCAGATGAACAGCACAGATTTTTATAGTATGCAAGCTTCCTTTCCTGACTTTTTGCCAAAACATCATTAGATGAGATAAATTAAGAAATCAAATACTGCCTCACAATAGAAGTGCTGTTAAAGGTATGATTTAGCTCCTTAAAGAGATCAAATATATTGAGTTTTAAACTAATTAAGTCAATAAAATGTAGCTGCAAGCTACTGCAATCTCATTGAGACCATGAGCTAGATCTAGCTTAAAATTATTCTGACCAGTATAATGAACACAGGCCTCTTGCTTTTGTTTGACTCTTAGGGTGGCACAATTTCTTTATGGATTTTCTGAAGAGTGAATAAGACATTCTTGGCCACTGTAGCACGAACAGTAGCTGAACTGATTGTGAGTACACATACTCTAAAAGCCAAAGCTTCAGTGTATTTTCACAGATACTCATTAGCTGAGATCTGTTTAATCTCAGACGCTTCATTTCATGCCTCTTAGTGCAGTAGCTGGATGTCAAGGGGGAAGCTCAGGAGCTGCTGCTTACCGAGCAGGCAAAGCGTGTGCATTCCGCTCTGCCTGTTCTTCTGGATCTTGTCAAAAAAGCTTTCTGGCTTCCACGAGTCTGTCCAGAACACTATAGAAACTGTTTCTCCAAAATTGTACAACTGTAAAACAAAACAAATCAAACATACATATACAATAAAAAGAAAGGGGAAATCCCTCCACACAAAACAATGTAAATATATAGAGTAGTTGCTCACATTGGAACATTTTGAGATAGGAAAGAAATTTTATACTGCTGCATGCACTCTTCTACGACAAGCTTAAGTCTGCCCTTTCAAAAACACTTAATGAAACAATGTATTCAAAAATAATGCTTCCTTTTTAAAAAAGCTGGCCCTGCAGGCCTCTATCTCCTAGTTAGTTCTAGGGTATTATTAGCATTCTCTTTCTCTCCTTTTTACCAAATCTGTACTCTTCTTGGTAGCAGAGATGCACTGTTATGCCCTTACTCACTACACTGGAAAGCATCTTACACAGCGACTCACAAACTACCTGTAAAGATTTGTAAATACCCTAAATATCCGTAAATATCCTAAATATCTGTGAACAGATCTGAAGTAGCCTTGCCAATCATTTCCAGTGATGGAAACACACAAGTCCGACGTAAAGCTAAAGCAGAATTTAGCTTCAAAGTCTTAGTAACTGATTTGAGGAAGGGTAGAAATGCACATCAGTTTTGGTGAACATAGCTCTGGAATGAGGCCCAACAAAATAAATTCTACAGTTTGCCAATATTCAGTCTGCTTGAGCCTGCCTGTTCTGCCAGAGACCAGTAAAGCCTGCAGGAAACTCTAGGTACAGTATTTTCTTCAGCCTGTACTGTAGCTACAAGATTCTTCATCAGCTGGCAACGAGAAGACAGCAGGGACACAATTATATAAACTGACCTCCTTTTGTCTCTGCAAACCTGAAAGGAAAACCTGCTTTTCCGAGGCTATCATAGGAGGTACCATGTCTGTTATCAGCAGTAGAGAGGACCCTGCAGTCTGAAAGCTCTGTCCCATCTGGGAATTCCCCTACACAGATTTATTTTACTGTAGCATTAGGCTGTAGCTTTAGCTCCTTTACACTAGCAGAGCAGAACTGAGAAGACAAGTCAAACAATCTGAATCAAAGCAGAAACATGTTTGTTTTCAAAAGATCAAGAGCTCAAATTTTAACCATTCATGATGACAAGAATAGCATTTATACAAAGAGTCCTAGAACATTACTGAAAACATTTCCTCTTTTATACATTTCATTCTAGCACAAGAACACAGACAATATTTCACAACCTTATGGTTCTTCCAGTAACCTAAAAATAGGTTGAACCAACAAACGTGTTGGTGTTACTTTTTAACTATTTAGAGGCCATAGTTTTAGAAAGAGAAAACAAATAAACAAAAAGATAAGCAATGATTTGCCTATCTTGCATTTGGCTAGTTAGAGCTCGCTCCATTTTGTAAGCAACCTGGAGGAAAAACTATACAAACAAGGAGTTTCTTCCTGCTCCATTGTCGGAGCATCAGGGAACAAGTTAACTTTTAACCTCACTATCGAGGTAGTAGTATTCCTTCAGTCACCAGTACCTGCCCAAGTGTCCAGTACCAACCTGCCCAACTTGTTTATTATCTGCCCTCTGAAAGCCTCTACAGTGAGTTCTCCAAAGGCAGCCCTCCTTCAGCACAGAAGGTGGCCACAGATTTTCACCACAGTTCATTTGGCATCTTGATAACCTGAAGAAGAGAAACTTCTACCTCTGCCTTAAAGCAAAGAGGCATGCAGAAATGGGCAGAGCACTACTGTGAGACAACAGTTAGAGGTACACAGAGTGTAAAAGCAAGTTGGATATCCAGACTGTATGGCCTATACTACTTGTTCCCATCTTATTTCTCTCATGTTCCTTCACTGCTCAATTCAGAGATTCTTCCAAAAAATCTTTGCCATTAGCTAAGCAAATCAACCTTTTTGTGTGAGCACTACCAGTCAGATTCACTGAATCTTTTATTTACATCAGCACCAGATTTTGCATTAAAGATTATCCAAATTATTGCAAACTATGTGCAAAACTAATATTGCATTAGCATTTTAACCTTTCTATTAACATTTCTTGCTTTACTTGTTGTTTATGTGAGCAATATTTATACTAATTGTGAGGTCAGTATGAAGCATGAGATAAAAAGTGCTCCGTCACCATCTCAGCTCAGAAAGCCTGTATGCAAGTGAAGTTTCAAAAGAAACTAGAGTTGTCCATATCAGCAGAAGCTCACTTAAAACACTGGTGTGGCCAATGACCACACCAATAAAGAACCTGAAAAGAAGGAAGGAGATAAAGCTAAATGGGGAAGTTAAGAAAGGAAGATCCCTCCCCATCCCCTCTTAAAAACTACTAAAGCAAGCAGGACAGAAAAGTGCAAGACAGTATTAAAGGGCAGTAGGGCAATAGTTACAAACCAACAATAAACATTTCAAAATGCAGGCGTTTATTTTTACAGCATCTTTTCCAGCACTATTGCTATATCAGCTGCAATCGTGACACTGCATTTTTTCAGTTAAAAACCTAACTTTTGTATTAAACGTTCAGAAATGGACACATTACAGGAAGAAAATGAGGAGTCTTGTCATTACATTTTTCAGACTCAGCACCTTCATACACATGCACATACTCAAAACCCTGCAGGATTATAATGATATTCGGCTATGTCCTGTGCTGAGATGGCCACAGATTACCCTGCAGGTTATTCTTACAGGACAGGAATATTCTGAGAATAAAGCTACAACTACCTTGATCACATCCCACCGACACTAAGAAGCTGTTCCTGCTCTGCCAGCTCCCCAGTGGAATTTGGGGACTGCATAGCACCTTGCATCACCCCGGCTTGGGTCCTCAACTTCCAATGCACATGCACTGCAGACCTAAGACATGTTGAGTTTAGCTTTGTGCTAGAAGGTCTGCTGTGATGGTATGCAACCTTCATCCTCAACCTAACAAGTCAGGTCGTTGTCCCCTTATCCCCCATAACCAGTTTATACCCTTTCACACCACATCTATCTCATGTTAAATGACCTCTACTGTGCTATTTATTACAGATTTCGCCAGATAGTGACTTGGGAATTAATGAGATCAACAACAAAGAGGTAGCAGGATTCAATCAAGCTTCATTCTAGTGATTATTGGTCATAAGAAACAACCAAATTTAGACCTAACCTTTTATGCCCCATTATCTATAATGACAGGCTTTGAATGCACACGAATGAGAACTTCCATGTGAAGTGGATGCTTCTACATTTTGCTCAGACAGGGCTGCATCTCCTCTTGGTACTGCAGGCCAACAGACTGGTGAAGACAGGAATCCCTTCTGTGCTTTGGCTGATCCCAGTACATAGTAAACAGCCACTCCAGAATCAAATAAGTTAGAAACTTATTCCATAAAGCAGAGTAGAACAGGAGAGGATTTGCCCTCAAAAGGTAACATTATTTTGCTTTCAGTAACCTCCCTCAGCCTCTTCCCAGCAATATTAGACCGCAAATCCTTTCCCCTCCTCCATATTTGGGCTAGAAAGCTGAAACCATTATCTAAAGGGATATAAACCTATTCTGATTAAGCAGGGGTTTCTGGTCACATACTCAGGTAGCAAATGACATTAAGTTGCATAACAAATTTAAGTTGTAAACTAATCTAACTAGTATTTATTTAAAATTTAATTAATTTGAGAAACAAACACCAAATTTTAAAAGGTTTAGAAACAAGTAGTCAGCAAGAAAACTAAGCAATGGTATAAAATGATTTATAATTTTAGGTGAATAATAAAACATTTTGCAAAGGGCTTCTCAGGTTAGGGTATTTGTGAAGGCTTAGGCACAGCAACAGAGTGGAACTCAGGATCTATTCCTGCAATACTACAGGTTTTTGTTCAATTTTGATCATGGCAAGTAATGATTGTATCCCTCAGCTTGCTTACCTGTAAGTAATACTTGACAGAAAAAGCTTAGTCAACTACTAAAGACTCAGTGATGACATTTGATCTAAGGCATAAAAAGAAAACTGGTTGCTAAAGACAAATTAAGAACACATCACTTAGTCTTGAAACAGATCATTCTGATACTCATTATGTTTTGACAGTATAAGCAGGAAAAGAGTCTGCTTTCAAGTTGAGAAGGGATTTGTAACATTTAGGGTACTACAAACAACAGACAGAATTTTACCTAACTAGCAGGATTAACTAATCAGGTATGTTTGCTGACGCTTACATCTAATGACTATATTCTAGTCCAGATATTTTCAAACATCCCCCTTCAGAAATTCTGTCTCATCTCTTCTTTTTCCTTTTCCTCTGCAGATCTTTGATGTTTCCTATCTCTTTCCTTCCATCTCAGCCCTTTGTCTCCACCCCCATGGCTTCTCTCCAGCACTTAACAGTAAGTCTTTTCTTGCTCTTAGGGTAGTTGAGCAGTGGTAAAACAGATATACCTGTTTAAAATACCAAGTCTTGCAAACCCAGAGATCTAGAGCTAATGATGAAAACTGAAGTGTACCATTAATTATCCCCTATGAGAAGGGCTTTAGCAAATCTTCAAGTCTTTATATAAACAAATCTTTACCTGTGCAGTCTCAAAACAGCCACATGGACTCTGCTGTGTTAAACTGGCAAAACAGTGTGAAGTTTTTTTCTGGAGGTCTTTTGGAAGATAGGTTTCTTCACTAAATACCTGTAACTTGTCAATAAAGGTATTTATGCTCTTTGAATGTAAGAAACAAGTCACAACTGATATTGTGAATTGACCATCCAAAACGCTGCTTCTCACACATTTGTGCAGCATTCTTTGCACACTATTTGTGATATATGGCATCAGAAAGCTCCAGCTTCAGTAACCCTCTACATTGCAGGAATGCTCTACACACTGAGCAGCAGCTGCCTATTACTATGGCAGTTACAGCTCACTACGCACACAAGAGAGAAAGGTGTTTCCTGTTTTTCTCTAGTAAGAAAGAAAGAGGTTTTTTATCATAATCTCATTAAAACAAGAAAAAAACAAACCTTTTCTGTGGTGAAGTAGAAGAGGAATCCTTGCTATACTTGACAGCAAATTTGCTATTTGAAACACAGTATCTCCAAACCCAAACTGATGGCAAAAGACAACCACAAATCATAGAGGTCAAAACTTTGCCACAATTCTTAATTAAATCATGGTTAGGCTTTTAGTGCAATATCCCTCACTTGCTGTTTACCCTCATAATGTTCAATTAGGAGTTAATCATATGACTGGTTATAGTCCTGTCCAGTAACACAACATGATCACAATTTCCCAAAATGCTTTTTACAACAGGAACATTAACTTGAGAAGGCAGCCCCTCCCAAGCCAGGATGGAAATTGCCAGAGTAACATTATGTTTCTTTCATGGTCTGTTCCCCTCAACACAGGTTAGGGAACTATTAGCTAATCTCCAAAATTGTTTGTACATGAAAAAAGTATACGGACTTGTTGTAATAACTTCCTGTTAGTTTTCTGCTCTTTCAGCCAACTCTGTGCTCCATCCCTTGCCTAGCTGTACGCTGAACTGCCAGATAAACAGGGCTCTTGCATTTCCAAGCAATGTCATCCAGGTGCAATCAAAGCTAGAGATTACACTCATCCTATTGCAACAGATTTTCTGATACTGATCAGCACTGAAATAAAGTACTGGAGTTTGTCAGTGTGTATTTCAAGGCATCACTTGTTTGTTGAAATAAAAGATGGTATTTTCTGTTAAGTTAGGAAGGAACCTTTCCTCCTGAAAGGATGACAGTACCTGGCTCAGACCCATAACTCCTACCTGTAGCATCCTCACCTTCCTGCGCTCGCTTTCAGTATGGGCAAGCCTCCAGCTTTGTTTAGGGCTCCTGAGCAGAGGGAACAATTTTGAATGCTGAGAGAGCAGGTTCCCTATGGTACAGGTGATGGTAAGATAAGAACACACCCTATGCTAAAGGCTCAGTAAGAACAGGAAGAGGAAGCAACAACTAATTTACCTGTTACTAGTGCTGATACATATATTGATACATTTCTCCTGTAGGAGGATAAGTGAGCTATACATGTAAAAGGAAGTAGTCAAGGATTTTCTTGAACACTAGATCTTTGCTGTTTTAACCAAGCAAGAAGCACAAAAACACTGACTAGAGGAAATCCCTTGTCTCAACAGACAGGCAAAAAGTGAAAACTGCAAGAGAGGAAGGGTGGGAGGAAACACATTGTGTGCAGAATCCAGGAACTAGTTATGATCCATGTTGGACACATGCACAGGCCTGTGTACGCGTTTATTACAAGAGCAGCATATTTCTCAACAGAAGAACATAATTTCAGAATAAACTTATTAGATGACCATTAGTAGTAGAACGAAGCTGGGTAAAGCTTGATCTGTAAAACACTTTAAATATCAAAATCTCATGGGGGGGATAAGGTTAGAGTGCACAGAAGTGCTGTTATGCATATGCACTGATCAAAGGGGACTTATGTTAGCATGCTAAAAGGAAATTCTGGCAACAGAAATACACAATTGCCACAGGTATTCCAGCTTTACATTGCAACATGCCCTACTGCACCAAGAGAGAAGCTCAGCAATTCTAAGTTTAGCAGCTGTTCCACAGAAATTTTATACAAGAAAGTTACCTGTAAGCCACAGCAGCCCACAGCGCTCATTATTGAGGCATTATGAATGACCTTGTACGGAATCCCCAGCTTCACTGCTCGGAGCACTAAATCGCTGTGTGTCGTGGCCCTGTGGTCAAAGATGGAAAATATACAGTGAGCATGTGTTACAAGCACTGTAGTTTGCTTTGAAAGTAACCATCAAATCCTTCACAAAAAAGACAATGCAGAGCTGTCAAAAAATGATTTGACTTGCAGTTTTTACTTTCTCGTAACAGTAATAAAACTCTCATATTTTGTCTCTCCTAGCTGAAAATACAGGCAAAAGTACTATGCTACTGTTCCTTGCAGCTTTCTGCTGTCTTCAAAACTGCAACACTAGAACAATTGTTCCTTAAAAGCAACATGGGCAATTATTTGAAAAGGAAAGTTCCATTTGTCCTTTTTCTCTTGCAGGTGTCTGCTGGACAACTCTTGAACTGTAAATGTCAGCACCACTTGGCACAGACTTCAGCAGAATCCAAATGCTTCCTTAGGCAGTGCACAGTGAGGCCTTCTCCAGCCCAGCTACAGAAGCAACACTCCAGATAAGCAGAAATGTGAACATTTTAAGGTGAGCTGTGCGAGAATTACTCTAAATTACAATGCCTAAATTTGTTGAGAGAACAAGTTTATTCAAAAGTAATTACAAACAGCTCTAGCTAAATTCCAGTTAAAGTTACAAATATGCTCAAACTGTCCCTAGGTCTCTGATACTCCAAATATATAATACTGACCCTGGAGCAAGAGTTACTGAACTTGCAGTTAACAAGATTAGAATTACAGTCCTTTTACAATGGTAAGTAAATGTACATTCAAGATAGTTTTATCTTTGAACTGCAACAATTTTCAAGTGTTTATTTTGCTTGCAAACAGTTTAAATACATGTCCAGACCTGCATTTCTCCAGGTGAAATATGGAAATGCACCTATGCCTTGTGTGAATTTATCATATCTGAACAATGGCTTCAGTCACATCCTTTTCCCCAAAGTGTATCACACAATCCTGACTATAACAAAGAAGGAAACAGACAAAAATAGCATATGCTGATCAGAGTAGTTCAATGGGAATACTGCTTTCATCCTGGCCATGTTCAGTTCCCTTGATCTTTGGCCTGGTAATTCCCCTCCTATGCATTTGACTAAGCATCATTCATCAGATCAGGTGCCTCAGAGTAACACAAAAACAGCAACATCTGGCAGGGGTGTATGGATGAACCATTAAAAAAAAAAATCAATTTCACTGGAAAAATTGAATAGAGGAATCTGATTTTGAGAAATCACAGACCTCTAAAGACAGATTCCTAGATCTAGTAAAAGACAGTATCATTATGTAAACCAGCACTTCCATAACTACAATATGCTCCTAACCTCCACAAGCAAAGGTGATTCAAGAATGCTTCCACTAATAGACACGGGGGCTAGTTGCAATGCTTATTATTCCCTCACACACATAGAATAAGGAGCACTAGAAATTTTACCATTGTGCTAATCTGACCAAGGGATCAGCTGGTTTTATTTGTTGAAATTTGTTCCAAACTTTTTTTTTTTCCCCACCAACAGATCTGTCCATAACAACTATAGCTAGAAGTAGAAGAGACCTCAGCTAATGACAAAAGGCCTGATGAGTTAGCCCTCTGTACTCAGACTACACTAGTATTTTTCTTTATCAGTGATATTAGCATAGGTTAGATGAAGATGAGCTCTCTGGCATGACATTAAAATTATGAGGCTCCTTCTAGCATACTTACAGCTGTTACATTTCCAGGTGAAACATTTGCAGCAAACAGCAAGAACTACAGCACAGTTGCTTCCCCCTAACTAGTAAACCACAGACAGCTGAGATTTAGTAAAGGTTCAAGCCAAATACTCTGATTACTTGCAAGCATAGCTGAAATACCAAGATCTGCTCAAGTTGCCCAATTTCTGTCTACCTTCCTTGTAGCATATCCCAGGACTAAAACATTCAGTTCTTTCCTAGCCATCTCATGAATGTCTAAAGCCATAGGGCTCTACGTGGGCATAGAAACAGCTCCAGCTGCAATACCGAAAGTCTAGAATGTAAACATTTAGATAGCATTAACTCATTCTTAAAAAAAAATAAATTAAAAAAGGTAACTTTCTGCAATGCTAAAGTATACCATAATGAAACATTTAGTCACTGAAAACATCGGTGTGTGAGGCAGATAAAAAACACTGCTTACAAGAAGTGATTGTATTTCAAAAATTAAAGGGTTTTGGTCTGTTTTGTTTAGCCTTGTATGGTTACATACATCAGCCCCTAGTCCCTAATAGGGGTAGAGGTAACACTGCTCTATATGAATACTAATTTTAACATTAGCATTCACTGAAAGATACCAAAACACTTCTGTTTTGCTTTACATTACTGACTGATGATGCCCAACTTAAAAGATTGGAAAAGAAGCTCCTGATCATAGAAAAAAAAAAATATACATACATACATATATATATATATATATAGACACACACACAATGCTTATCTCTAGTTAAACAAAATGGAAACAAGAGGCTAAATAAATCAAGCTAAGACATTTATTATGACCTAGGTAACTTTAAAGACTAGCATATATCAAAGCAGAAGCACTGTACAATAAGCAATCAGTGAACATCTGAGAATAAAAGTCACAGTTTATAAATACAAATCACAACTGTAGGAATATGCTCTCAAAAGACAGGCTTTTTGTGATGATGTCAGAATCTAACTTTTTTTTTTTTTTAGCAAACAAAATCTGGAACAAAATGAAATCCAGCACTGAGCATGAAATGATAATAAATCACTGCTAAAGAAGAAATTTATATATCCTTGAACTCTGCACTCCTGTCTGTAAGGGATGTCTGGACAAGCAAACAAGATTAAACATCAAGCAAGCAAGATTAAACATCGAGAATTAAACATATATTTTGTATGATATAAAAATATTCTGAACTATTTCAACTATTTCTTCTTTATAAAGAATTAGAGTTGTGAAGGACACCCCAATTTTACTAAAAAAAAAAAAATCTGCCTAGAGCAATAATTACAATGTTGCCTCACTTACCCAAAAGGATCACCAACCACAAGAAATGCAACATCACAAACATCAGCTTCCTTTAAAATTCTATCTGCTTCTTGTTCCACTGTTTCCCGATCAGCCAGAATCAATTCTTTTCCATAAAACTCTTCCTAGAAAGTGATATTTGGTGAAAGAAATACAAGTCAGGATCTTTTTCATTTCTCTGCATTTCAATTTAGGAACACAACATACACCAGAAGAGACAGCTCAGTTATTTTCCCCACTGTTTGAGTCATACATGAAAACATCTCAAGTTCCCATTAGGCAGCACTTGGGTGGACAAAAATTACTGCCAGTTGTATTATTGCACCAGTGTGGTTTTCTTGGGGCCATCTGTATCAGTTCTGGAGCTGCTCCTGCTAGCAGCTGGTTACACCTGCAGGCTGAATGTCCCTCAGCAGTCACTAGGCCCAGGAATTTGGCCGCTCAGCCCACTGGGAGCCATCCCCATGGCCAGGTCCAACAAACTGCTTAAATTAATTGTAGTACAAACATCAAACCAGACAAGACACTACTTATTACCACCACCTTGTTCTCCAACTTTTTTCTTCTTTCTTCCATTGTAACTAACCACATCTAAAGTAGCTGTTCATATTAATCCTTCACCACCATTTCTCTGTAAAAAATACTATACAATGGATACAAGTGGATTGTCCTTCAAGCACGTGCCCTCCGCAGCTGAGAAATCATTAGGTCTCTTTGCATATTTCAGTTGCATTTGCAAAATGCAACCTAAGATGCTAGGTCAAGCTTCACTTAACTCTGGCAACATGCTCATGGTTACCTCAGACATCTTGGTCAGTCAGGTTCTGGCACACATTCCACCCAGAGTTTATGTGATTAGACAACATGGACCGCATGACCTCTTATGGATGGCTCAGTATGGCAAGACATACAAACCTAAGGCACTCAAATCATTATTCCTAGCAAACATCATAATATAACCTCAGGCAAATATTGAAACTCAAGGCATGAACATGAGTATTTTTAATCCAAGGAGATACTTTTCTAGGCAAGTTCTTCAATACATCAGGTACTTTGTTAGTATTTGAGAATAGTTATTAACATAGGAATGGTAGTTTTGAGAGGGGTATTTTTCTTTTCATTGCAGCCTTCACCCAAGGCAAGAAAACAACTCCGCACTCAGGTGCTCCAGGAAGCAGCTCTGTGGGACCTACCAGCGCCTCCTTGCCCACGGCGAGCAGGGACGTGTAGGCCTCCAGGTAGACCCTACGGCAGCGCCGCACCGCCTCCAGCCCCTTCACTGTGATGTCCTTGGCATCGCCCAAGCCCAGACCCACCAGGTACAGCATGGCCGGACGCGAGACAACAAACCGCTAACGGTCGCTAACGGTCGCTAACGGCCCCACGCGCGCCCACCTGCCGCTTTTCAGCCGCGCGGCGCCGCGCCGCCCCGCCCCGTGCGCTTTACGGCGCCGCGCGGCAGCCGCGGAGCCTGCCGGGAGTTGCAGTCCGCGTTGCCGTTAAACATGGCGGCGGGAGCGGAGCCGTTAAATATGGCGGTTGGGTGGCCTGTAAGGCCTCTTGCTAACGGCTGCGGCCTGCCCGTGCTGGGGCTCGGTAAGTGCCGCCTCCGGCTGCAGCAGAGCTGGGGCTTCAGTAGCGGCGCTGTGGGAGCGAGAAGAGCTTTCTTCACAGTGCCCTAAATTGCTGCGAGCACACTGAGGAGGCCTTAGGAGCTCAGTGTCAACAAAAGGGTTTTGAAACTCTGTGCGATGTTGGGAATTGCTTTTCTCGTAAATTTCTGCACATATATAAGTGTGCAATATATACATGCTGTGTGTAGGCGTCTGTTGGTTTATAATCTGTTGGCCTTCATGAGCCCCCGAGGCACCTGTCCCCTGCCCGTGGCACTGGCGAGTGCCGAGCTCTGCTGCAGCCTGGCCCCAGAGTCACGGCAGCTCTGTGGGAGGCTGCGCAGCACAGCAGCACCCAAGCGACTGGAGAAGAGGGTTTACCAGAAAGTTACANATATATAAGCATGGATATATATATATATATACATGCTGCGTGTAGGCGTTTGTTGGTTTATACTCCGTTGGCCTTCATGAGCCCCTAAGGCACCTGTGCCCTGCCCGTGGCACTGGTGAGTGCCGAGCTCTGCTGCAGCCTGAGTCCAGAGTCACTGCAGCAATGTGGGAGGCTGCGCAGCACAGCAGCACCCAAGCGACTGGAGAAGAGGGTTTACCAGAAAGTTACAGGGAAGGGGGGCTTCTTTGTCTTGCCTGCTGAACAGCATGCTGTCTCCTGGCCTTCACTTACGCACTAAGTGCTAAGGAGTTGTTTACCAGGCCCAACTTAACTATAGTGATGGTCTAAAAGTGTACAAGAGGAAGAAAATTAAGTTTGGAGTGTTCTGGGTCAATAGCTTCTGTCAGGTGTGGCTTTATCTTGATTGGCAATGACATCAGGCAGCAGAATGTGGTTCCTTGACTTTACTTTTCTGCTCTTGTCTTGTTAAAGTAGCGATTGACAGTTTTCTTACACAGGCTGCAGTTCTTTGAGCAATCTCCAATATACTGGAGAAGTCAAGTCTATTTAGGAAGTCCTTGTTAAATGCTGCAAAACATTGCAGACAAGAAAAGCTCAAAGACTCAAGACACTTGTATTTGTAATACACTATAAAGAGTAGTGACAGAGTTCAGGATAGCATTATGAGAATAAAGAAAAAAAATATAAATAAAAAGCTTCAGATGGCAAAAGGTGATAGCATTTTTTTTTCATTTAGGGTTTTAGTATGTTTTTGTGTGTATGTTGGGCTTTTTATTTGTTTGTTTTTTGTTTCGTTTGTTTTGTTTCAGAGGGCTCTCAGGAGCTTGTTTCCATGCCAGTAGTGCTTTGGCTTTCACATTTGTACAGAAGCATGGTAAATTGGTCAAAGTGTCATGTAAAAGGGAGTGACTGGGCAAGAGGGAGATGTAGTCATTCATTAACTTTACTTTTTTTTTTCTTTCTGATCGTTTGCACTTATTTGCCCGAGATGCTCATGGTGAGGAGGAACCATTTCCATTAAAAGTGTCTAGTGAGAAAGATGGATGTTTGTACTGCAGAAGACGACGTAGTATGCAAAACAGTTTGATTGCTACTTGAAACAATATGCCAAAGTCTAAGCACTTGAAATTCTCTATTTACCTCTGCATATTCATATTATGTTCTATTCATATTGTGCCCACTGGTAATGGTAAAGCAAGCTGTCTTTCACATTATCTTAAGGCAACCCATGCTGTGTTAGCTATAGCTGTTAGATATAGCTTAATCAACAAAGGAAAAAGAGGTCTACCTCTTTTTTCTTATAAATCCAAAATGAACGAGTGTTTTGGCCATAATACGAGATGCACATGCAAAGCTATGCCCGGGAGGAGTCCATCACCTCCTAATGCCTTTAAGTTGCTGTAGAAAATTGACTGTGTTCAATATGTTGCTAATAAGATAACTCTAACTTCTCTCCATAATTGTTTTACTTTATTAGCATTTTAAAAACATGGGGCAAATGATTCATGATACAAATGACAGTGCTTTGAAGTTACACTTCTGTGTAGGAGCTGTGTGTTTCCAATTGCTGCCTATTTTGTTGTGAGTCTTTGAGTGTAGTAGGGATTTCTCTGTACTTTTGTTGTTTTGATTTGAATACAGGATACTTGGTGCTTATCTACAGCAACCTAATTACAAACAGCTAGTTTTTCAAAGCAGTACGCAAAACAAAATGTTTGGAAAAGATAATGTATATACTTTGTATATGCATATCCATGTAATAATACATGCTTATCTCTAGTTAAGTAGGGAGCCCTCACAAAGGTTTTCATTTATTAAGATTTTTTTCATTAAGTCTGTGGAATAAAGCTGCATAAATGAATAAAGTTGGATGAGTTCACAGACCTTAGCAATATTCTTCTCTGAACAGACTTTGTTTTCAAGCTAAATTAAGCACTCCTAGGCATTTTAAAACTCTGAAGTTATGGAAACTCCTTACATGCTTACAAATTTTGCCTCCCTATTTCCTCCCTCCCCCCTGCTTTTTTTAATATAAAAGGGCCCTAAAGCCCCACTAAAAATCATCTCATAAGACTTGTTCAGGTCTCTATTGTGGAGCTGTGCTTAACTCCTTGATATGATGTTGTAATTCTATTGAAAAAGACTATTTTATCCTCTAGATGCAATAATTGTGAAATTCGGGATGTTTGGTCATACAGCCTGTGATTCCCTGACAAGTTGTGTAATTGATATATATATATCAATGTAAACAAATATATATATATATATATATAATATATATATAATAGAATATTTGCTGTAAAGTTTTTTATGTAATCTTTATTGCAGCTAGAATTAGTAACAGAGCTTGGCGAAATAAAAAATACTCTAATAATGTTTCTATCAAAGTGTAAGGTCACATGCTTATTTTGGAAGGGGATTCAGGACTGAAAAATTACAAAAGAAAGAGGCGTGTGTCCTCACACACGTACTCCTACTGCAGAGAAGCCATTCAGATCTCTTGTCTTCATTTCAGGGTGTTCCTTGGAGCTGCTTCCTGCAATTCAGCTGTAGCTTTATCTACTCCCAAAAAATCATAAAAATACATTTTTCTGATTTGGCTGATTATGTTTAAGACGCAGCATCATTTTCATCGCAGCCATGCAAGTTGTCCTCTATTGCTCCCAGTTCTTTTCACAAGGGAGTATGTTTTTTTTGTTTGTTTGTTTTTGTTTTTGTGGAAAACTTATAATTTGTGTTACTGCATTTTCATTGTTATGTTTCTCCTCTTCCCTCCCTTATCTCCCCTGGGAAAAAAAAAGGTACACATGATTTGGAACCTATGCTTAGTGCAGCTATTTTAACGTTTCCTTTCAATACACATTACTTTTTCTATATCTTTACTAATCCCATTATCTGCTTTAGAATTATTAATTCCATGGTTGTTCATAGTCCTTTTTAAACTGAACTGGTCAGAAAAATAAAGCCAGTCCTGTTGAGACTGGCATCAATTGAGGTTTTGCTTTTCAGCTCAGTGGCAGCAGAATCAAGGCTTCACTCTTTGTCATTCACCTCTTTTAGTGCGGGTTTTTTTGTTTTTGTTTTATTTATTTTTTTTCTCCATTGCTCTTTCAGTCCTTAAGGAAATTTATGGCACAGGGCTCCTAGTATCAAGCCCTGTGGCACTCCCTCCTCCCCCCTCCCCCCATTAATCTTATCCTGTAGTAAGAATTGACTGTTTATTTCTCCTTTTGTTTTATGACTGAACCTTTTTTTTTATTTTATTCTGCCAGGACTTTACTGCTCACCCATGGTTACCAAGTTTCCGCAGTAGCCTCTTGTGATGAACAAAATGCCACAACTATAAATCTTACTGTCTCATTCATCCATGATTCCTGTTGCTCTGACCTTGAAAAGTTGCACTTGAGCTTTGAGGGCTTCCAGATATTTAACTTTTCTCATAGGTACAAACTGTGGATGGATTCCAAGCAGCTGTATAATTGTGGAGAGTGGAACAAAATTTTACAGGAAAAAACCTCTCAAATCTAAGCATGTGAGTCAAAAAAAATGGTAAGGTTTGGAGTCATATATATATATATATATGAAGTCATCTCTATGAATATAGGAGATCTGGTTGGTGTAATCTACCAGATTTTTGCCTTAAATTGTGTTTCTGCTTGGATTTAAGTTGTGGTATGAGTGCTGCCATCTGTTGGGAAGCGTATGAGTAATTTAATAGTGTTTTCAGGGGCCAAAACAATACCAAAAAAAATGTCCTTCAAATTGAGCTTCTGGTGAAGTATTTCCTCGTTTCCTTGTTTGTTACAAGGCTCGGGCCCATGTGCACCTGCAAGGCTAGTGTCCACTTGCACTGATTTGTGTTTGACTTGTCAACTAGGACTTCATAGCAGAAAGAGCTTCTTTCAGGCTATTTTTGGCAATCACGCTTGCTGATGTGATGCAGATGGATTGCAAAGGTCCCTCAGTAAGTATAACAATACACAATATCATTAAGTAATAGTACTAAACAATAAAGTTAGGCTTTAATGACAGTTTAATAATTGGAGCTTTTATCAGCTAAAGCAGAGATGCTTTCTGTGTAAGCTTTAAGATTTTCTGTTATCATTGTTACTTCAAGCACCTGTGATGAATGAATGAATTGTGACCCTCTGGAAGCAATAAAGGAGGTGAGTTCCAGTGTGTTTAGTTTTGTCTTTCACTGTGTTTCTGTAATGTATAGACATTGTAACATTATTTAAGAAGCATTGCCTGACTTTTGTTTCTCAGCCTACATATAACAGAGCTCCTCATGCCTCTTTTCCCTTGGCAGCACTGAATGATGAAGCCACGTGTTGCTGTAACCCAAATTGCACTAGTTCCTCATGCCTGCAACAAGGGGAACCGAACCCTGCACCCACTTCTCGCTTAATGCTTGTGAAAATACCTGCAATACAGACAAGGATACAAAATGCTGCCTGTGAGTGTTAAGGAAGGAAACCCCCAGCCAAGGAAGGGGCAAGCCATTCTTGTGGCTTTGCGTGAGTTCCATGAGAGCAAGCTCTGTGCCCGGGGCTCACTGCTGGGGAAGTGCTTTGCATTCTGGTGCGTACGCTTCTAAGGTTGCCCCTGTAGCGTGAGAGGCAGGGCTGCAAGAAATGCTGTCGGCTTGGAAACGCGGAGGAAATTATATTTTAAATTCTTAAACTATGTGAAAACAGTGGGCATTTGATCAGAAGCGTTCCTTATTGATTAGCTGTAATTTGCAGCACTTGTAGCTGTGGTGCTGCTGTTCTCTGAGCGCACGAATGCAGGTAGATTTCAGTGCGGCTCTGCAGATCTGACAGCTTGCAGTGCTGTGTGGTTTTTGCAGCAGTGGGACCTTAGGTCATGTTTCACAGTTGTACTTACACTCTAGGCACTCATATGGGTTTGTTATGGTGTCTAAAATTAGCCATCATCTTGAATGCCTTGTTAAATGAGGATCTTGAAATGAGTTATTGTACATATGTTTTCCTGATGTGAGCCACAAATCACTTTAAATTTCATTTTCCCTCATACTTTTCTTTATAGTATTCTCTTTATAATATTTTTAGTGCTTTTTATTAATGATCTTACAGTAAGCTGCAACTTTTAACGTTATTATCACTTCACTGTATGCTTAAACAATATCACATATATGCAAATATTAAGCCATTACTCTGTGCTTAAGTGTATTGTCCTAGTCCTTGCTGTTGTGAAGTCTTAAAATAAGCTTTAATCATTCTAAGTTGTTTAGGGGAGAAAAATGTCACAAGTGTCCCATGTTGTGAATTATTCCCCAATATCTGACATTATTAATCAATGAGTAATGTTTATCAGAGGAATGCAGGATGGTGCCTTAAAGGAGAGAAAACTAAAAAGGTTTTATTCAGTCCATTCCTTCTTGCTTCAGGTGAGGTTTGCTATATATTGCACATATGCTTACCTGTTACGAAATTAAAAGCTGTATCAAGGTACGGTAAGTGCTAGGAGTATTTGCAATTGAGTTAACAAAGGGAACAGAATGAAAATCATTTAAAACTGGTTCACACCAGCAATTCTTTGTGCACTATTAACTGCTAAGATCTAGTCACAAAACATTATTCTGAGGAGAAAAGGTTTAGTGAACCCTAGAAATTGGATTTGATTTATGCCAGAAAATCTGCCTTTTCACTGCTTGAGATTTCTATGGAAGAAAGCCACAGTCTTTTAGTAAATGGTTTCTAAGGTAACATCTTATAGCAGAGCATCTGAAAACAATTTGGTGTTAATGAGAAATGGTTCTCACGGTGGTGGGAAAGTGTTGAGTGAAAGGAAAGGCTTCAGGATTTGGCAGTCTATCTGTAAAGGCATTTAAATAAATGTGTGCTGCAGCTCTGCTTATGAAATCTCCACGTGGACTGCGCGTCTGTAGTCCGTCTTTCAGATGTGCAGATCCCTGTGAGGATCCCTGTGAGGAAGGGCCTGAGCAATAAAAATGAGCGTTCGTACGTGAAAGCTGAATGATTTAAATAGTTGGTGTTTCCCAATGGGAAGATCATTATTCCTGCAGCACAGATACCTACATTTTGGAGATCGTGCTTTATTTCTTCCTCTCAGAATCCACTGCATTCCCAACCCTGCAGGGACAGTGGTGCTGCTTGCGGGCTGGGAGATGACTTTTAAAAGCTCCTTCTCTAAAGCTGTGCCCAGGTAAGCTTGGGCTCTTCGGGCAGAGAGGGGCCTTAGCTTCATGGCGCATCTGCCTCTCCTTTACAGTCTGGCCTTCTGTGGGTCGGGGTCTGGAGCTTCTGTCAGCAGTGGCTCACGGACATTCCTTCCTTCCTCCCAAAAGAGCCAAGGCTGGCAATCCTGCCTCCTGTTCCCTGGAAACAGGATAAACACGTGCTGGCTGCCTCCTGCTTCTCCCCTGCAGCTCGACTCCCTGCCCGTGCTCTGTGCTCCGGTGCAGAACAGAACTGCAGTGTTTGGGGTCGCGTTTGCAGCCTTTTCTCCCTTGGCATTATTGAGGTCTTATTTGAGCTGAAATGTGAAGGAGAAGAGCAGTTCTGGAGTGACCTCAGTGCACTAATCAGTGGATCTTATTTAGCAGCAAGATGTGTGACAATAGCAATACATAAGTAGAGATTCTATTAATAAATCAGCAAAATTGATACAACTGTACAAAGGCAAGAGAAACTTCTGGGTGAGATCCCTAGGTATTTACATAGCAGTATGAGTCATAAGAATAAAAATATCACATATGGTGCCGTAAAATGCCATAAAAATGCACTTAAACATAACTAATATGTCTAATAGGAGATCCCTGGTGAGTCTTCGTGTACCAGCGTGGTGTTACTGCATGGAACTGCCTGCATTGGGAGGCTGGCAGAAGCAAGTTCACATATACACTGTACCCGGTACACCTCACCTTGCATCAGATTTGTGCAAAAGCACCTGTCTTCCCTCCTGCTTGCTGCAGTCGCAGCACGGCATTGCCATTTTGATATTAAAGAAGGGGTAGCAGTTTGAGGAATCAAGTAAACTAACTGTCTGCAGCTCTGACCTAGTTTTAGGTAACTGTCTGCTGCTCCAGGCTGCCCAAAGCACTGGTTGCATAATGCAGTCCGTGTGGGGGTTGTCTTAGCAGGTTGTCTGGGTGCCCATTATCCCTGCAGGTTGCTCCCCTGTTACACCTGCATTAGCTGCAACACTTGCAGATCAAGGAAAATGTCTGTTCTGAGAGCTGCTGTCATGCTGGCACACATAACCTCTGTCCCGGAGAAATAAAGGAAATAAAGAAGCATTTTCTGATGGTTTGAGAGTTGGCTAGAGCACAGCTTTTTTTTTTTTTATGATGCTGAGTACAAGAACAGGGGAGCTGGCTGTGGCTGTTGTCTTCAAGGGCAGTGAGCAGTAATTGCCTCTCCTTGAGCCCTCCTATAGAGGGACGTGTGATTTTTGTGTCTGAGTTAGCAATAAACCTTGAAACATCTAGTATATTCATTTGCTGGGTGTGTGGACAAAGTTATGTCTTGTTGGTAAATGTGGTTGTAAAGTACTAGTGGAATCAAGTTATGTTGACTGTATTTATTATGTGAAACTGATAAAGTGATAGAAATAAAATCAGTGGAAAAGGCTAATTCAAGCTTATGGTATTCAATACCAGGTACACAGTAAGGGTGTTCAGATGACTAAGTATTTTGTATATTTTATATAAATAGTATACTATTTATAATATTTCTTACAAGACGTAAGGAATGTTATAAAATGTTAAATAAAGGACAAGGGAAGGGAGTGAGTGGGATAGCTCCTGCTGAATGGTTCATGTTTTCAATGCAAGTCCAGATTTTATCCTTATGTGTGTATCACATAGTGTGAAGTATATTGTGGAGGAAAAAAAGGTAATCCGAGCATGAAAGAATGTTAAAGTTGCAGTATATAATGTGAAGCCTTAAAGATGCAGACCAAAGAGAAATGAGCAAAGTAACTCAGGTCAGTGTTTGAGTTATTTCATCTTCTGTCACCCTTTGAATCTGTGAATTGCAAGATGTTTAGTCAAATGAATAAAGAAAACTGCAATTTCTAGAGTACAGAAGCTGTAAAGTTATTTGCGTTATTAACCCCTGGATTCTTGGGTATCATTATTAGGTTGCCTTGCAAGGTGGTAGCATTACATAACTGTGTATGCGAGTTGGGGTTCTGTGTGCGTTTTTTGTTGTTGTTTGTTCGTTCCTTTTTTCGTTTGCATAAGGACTGTTGTAGTTCATATTAAGACATAGCAGTGGACTTGATGTGCTCTGGAATGATCCCTGTGTCTGTATTTCCTCTGGAACAATTGTACATGCCATCACTGAATGGGGAGCAATACAAAAATATTCTGAATTTCCCTTTCTTCCCAGCTCCCTCTGTTTAACTTAAAAGGGTTAAAAATTTGTGTGTCCTGAATATTCTTTCTGGAATCCATTGTGCATGAAAAGGATCCGAGTCCATTTGCAGGACTTCTAAATGAGCTCCATTCATTCGGTGCTTAGAAGTGCTCATTCAGCCACAGTCACAATAGTTATAACCTAATTTCTTTGGCACCAATACCAGCTTATTAAAAGCAAAGAAGTTGTTATGAAGTATGGTAATTTCTCCGTGCTAGTTATATAATTCTTTATTAAAGTTCCTTTAGTGTCTATATAAGGTAATAATTACACGTTCTTTGTAAATAGTTGCAATGTAGTAAGATTCACTTAAAGGTATTAAGCAGAGTAATGCAAACTTTGCAGTATTAATTTGGAAATGTAGTTTGATGTAGCTTTGTTTTTTTCAGTGCAAAACAAGGTATGAAGGCCTCATTTCTATATTTGAAGTAACAGTTTAACACTCAATGTGCAGCTTGTTGTATTTAATACCAAATATTCTGTTTAGAGTGAAGCAGTTAAAAGGACACACGTTTCAAGTGTATATTACTGTCTTTGACATGGACTTGACACTAGTTTGAGCAGTGGCCAAGGACCTTGATACTGCAGCTGGCAGTGCTGCTGGTCACTACTGAAGTTAGTGACCATTTGTTTGCTTGGTTGTTTGTAGAAGTAGGATCTTTTGGCAGCACTTATCTTAACAACTGTCTATTCTGGCTGATGAGACCTAACTGAGCATTTCCTTGGGCAAACTGTAAAAAATACTGTTTATGGGAAGTGTGTGAGTAGGGGTGGACGGGTGAGGGGCTGATGGCAGGAAAAACAACTAACAGGAAAGGGTAAGTTGAAAAAAAAATCATCCTTCTTGCGCTCAGTTCTTTATCTGACAGTCCTCCTGCTGGCTGCTTTTCCTGCTGACTCTCCTCCTCCTTCCGTCTCTTGACATGCAAAGTGCTCTGTTTTGTACATCCCCAGGATACCTACCCAGCGTGACTCGTAGTGCTGTCTTACTGAAACTGCCTGTGTCTCCTGTGGCTTTTGTGCAAGGGGCTCTTCTCTTGCTGCTGAGCTTGACTTGTGTGCAGGTTGCACCTGCGACAGGGCCCAGTGTGGGGTTACACCTTCAGTAAGAAGGTTCTGTGACAGTTTGCAAAAACGGAAATATATAAGAAAAAAATCTGCGATATCATTCATAACTTACTGTTGATACTGTTGGCACTGTTGATAATTGCCTTCTAATTTCTTTCTTTAGGTACTTCACATCATGGTGGCTATTCCCATGATGCTGTGGTCTATGCCTTGCAAAAATGTGGCATTCGTCATATTGATACAGCCAAAAGATACGGCTGTGAATCTCTTCTCCAAAAAGCCATCCGGGACAGCGGGGTGAGGCGGGAGGACCTCTGGATAACTACCAAGCTGTGGCACGGTGATTATGGCTATGAAAGCACAAAAAGAGCCTGCTTGGAGTCATGTAAACGACTTGGTGTTGAATATCTTGGTATGAATCTTTATATTGCTCATTTATTGCACCTTCCAGGGAAGCATTAAGAAAGATAAATGAACTCCTGACTCGACTGTGTGGTACAGGTAGATCCTGGGAGCTAAATTTAGTCTTTATTTGCATGTTTAAAATTTTCTCATTCTGTCATTCTGTAGGATGCTCATGTGTGTAACGTAGAGCACAGAATAATTCCTGGTTGTAACCGTTGCAAAAACTTTAAAACATATTAAACTACATTTTTGTAAAATTATGTTTCATTTTTAAATTGATTTGAGGATCAGCTACATACCTGTGAATCTGGTTCAGAAACAATTGAGTAATAAAAGCCTGATTTCTTGCATCATCTTCTAAATTTCAAGGAATGGACATCCTCTAAAACTTGCTTTATAAGACTGCTGACATCTTTTAAAAATCTGAGTAATCTTTGTTTTTAGATTCTTTGATGCAGAATAATTTTGTGAAAATGTTTTATATGGCCTATAAGACTTCAGAAGATGAAATTTTACTAATGCTGAATTGGACTTGGACACTCTTGAATTTACCTTCCTCATAAAACCCTCATAGTGAAAAACATGATACTTGTTACAGAAAGTCCCATAGTAGATGGATAAGGAACTGTAATAATGATCCAGGTGACAGCAGTAGAGATACCTCCTAGAAATAAATGTGAACTATTTTAAAATGTTTTTTCTTCTTCCCGCCTAGCTAGAGCAATGCAAAGAAGGAGGAGGGGTAGAGGAAGATAAATTTAAAGTAATATTCTAAAATGGTGACACTGTTGGTGAGTTGATGGTTGGTGGTCAGTTAATCTGACCATCAAATGTCATCAGAAGTGTCCTGTAAAGGCTCATTTTGCTTCTCTCCCTTTCCCTATCCTCCTGCCAAGAAATGCATTTACATGAACAGATGAAAGCTTTTGCCAAAGAATTTACTGGGGGCAGCTATGTGCTAGATTCACTGGCTTTTTTGCTTCCATACACTGCAAGATAAAGGTTAAAAACGAACAAAAACAGCCAAAGCTATACCCGTTAAGAGTTTGTATGCCTATGTTTAGCTACATTCTGTATGGAAATGCATCCATCAGGTTCCTGCATAGGTACAGACTAATGCAAAATGTGTTAAAATCCTTTTTGGACTGTCCAGCACATTTGTGCTGGCTACTGCAAAGAGGCTTTTATAGACAAAACTTAAATTCTTGACTTTGTCCTCTAAATTAAGAAATAACATGTTTCCTCACTGCTTAGTACTGTTTGGGTCTTTTTTTGTGTGTACTTGCTTCTTTTTTTTTCACCCTTCTGCTTGCTGTGGCACTGGTGCTGAATGCTGATGAGAGAGAACTTGACTCGACTCCAGGAAGTCATTTTCTGTCGATTCCTTTTACCTTTGTGATTTGATTATTTCTTCGGCTACCAGATCTTTTTTTTTTAAGCAGATGCTCATGAGTACTTAATTTTGACATTGTGGCTAAACAAAGATGTGAGATTAGGAAAAATATCTGTGAGAAGGAAGAGCACTTGTTGCTGGCACAATGTGAGTTAGTTTTAAGTTTAGCTCTAAGTGTTCTTGTGAATTAGGCCCTTAGTGGGGGCAATAAATCATGTGTTTTGTGGGCTTATTAGGAAGTATCATGCGTCAGGGAGGCATGTTCCTTCCAGGGCACCTACAGGCCTGGGAACAGCCAGGTGGAAGACTCTCTTGACAGGATTTCTAAGCAAAAGTTAGCAGTGTCTTTGAACAGAAATTTTTCAGGTGCTTCAAGAACACTGAAAATAAGGACTTTTGGTGGAAATGTTGAGGCTTATCAGAAATCTAACAGAAGTAGCTGCAGTGCAGAAGGTCAGTTTGCAAATACAGCTGTAGGCCTAAAGAAGTCAGCCTATATATCCCTAGGTTTTAGTTTGTGAGCATGCCACCTGCATTTCATGCTATCTTGCTAATAGCCAGTGTGCCAGGGAGAGGGCACCAAACTGATAACAAGACAAGTTTTCATATTATTGCATTTTTTTGTCAAAGTTTATGTAGGAAAGGAAAGTTTTATTTACAAATGAGTGTTAAAGACAGCAGTTCTGTGAGAACTCTAAATCAGCGTTTCCTGATTCACTGCGTGCTATTAATCAAGTATGTGGTTCTTCTCAGCATTTGGGTATATTTATTTCTGTGAGGTTCCACCTGTATGTAACCTTCAGCAGAAAAGCTGAAGAAACTGCCAGAGCAATGGCAGTGTGAATTGTACAGCGCTCAGCTCCAAAGAAAGTCCTGTTAATTCCCTCGAGGATCCAATTGGACTACTCAACCTGTCCATGATGTTTGAAGTGGAAATTCAGGGGATAATATAATAGTGATGGATACATCTGTTCATTAGCAGTGTAGAAAAATGCTCGCCCTCAACACAGAGGGGAGGCAGCCCCTGCTTTTAAGAGAAGTATTCCACACAAAATAGTTGTGGAGCCTTTTCAATAAATGCTTGTGGGGAAAATGGCTTTGGGAGAGCAGTATTGCACAGTTTTTATTTGGATTGTTAGATCATATATCCATGAGAAGCTGGAAATTTATATTGTGGGCAGTGGGTAGTACACATATTCTGCTGCTTGCATTTTCTAAATGTGGTCCTCCAGCTGGCAGTTGTGACAAACCAATGTGAAATGGCAGCAAATATTATAGGTTTGGCAGTGGCAGAGTATGTTCCTTGGGATTTGGATGGAGGACCCAAAGTAACTGCCTGAATATGCTTTGTGGGTTACTGTATTCATAAACAATTTCATTTTCCTTGTGACTGTTTTCAATCAGTTGGATTCAACCAAACTTAACCTATAGCGAATCTGCAGCTGGAGTCAAAGAAGTATTTGCTATATCAGCGTATTTGAGTAGTAGAACTTGGCCGTTTTTCACATCCAGATGATGTCCCTGCTTGGACTGTGCATTAATGCAGAGTGTTTTGGAGGTTACTTTAAAAGAAAAGATAGGGCAAGAGAGAAAAGTACATCTACGTAAGTGCAGTGCAGATCGAGAACAGCAAGGACAGTATGGTCATTGCATTGATTTAGCCGTGTGCTAATCCTGAAAACTACTGTTCTACTTCAAATGTGTGAAATGACCCCATGCTTTTGAATTAAAAGGAACCATGTTGATTGTGGGTGCCACAACCACTAAGAAGTAATAAGCCACTCCACATTTTAAAAGTCAGTGTGAAAATAGTTCTCATATTAATGCTAGATTTCCCACAGAGCTGTTTTCTTTCTTTTTTTTTTTTTTTTTTGACATTTGGCTTTAGGGACTGCTACAGCTTGATTGCCTTTAAAGAGTGCTTAAAAAGCTGCTAAATACAAGGCATGGTTGTGAATGCAGTTGGGTTTGCTCCCTTCTCTGAGCACAAGCAAGCGTGTGGGTGTAGGTGCGAGCGCTTGTAGAAATGAAGATGCAATTGGCCAATGCTGTGCTTACGGCCCCCAAATACTGTGGGAAACAAACCTTCTAACAGGTGTTGTGTGAGTAAACTGGTCCTCATTTAATGTTTTATTAAATAGAGCTGCAGCTCGATGGCTCTGCATCCATCCTGGCTCTGCTGTGTTGGTTGGCCACACTGCCCTGTGCCTTGGGAAGACAGACTTTATCTGTCGTGACTACTCTCTGCTCCATTAAAAATGAGAGGAGTTTGGCCATCTACTTGTCATGATCAGTATCTGGCTCCTAAACAGTTGATCTTGGGCTGTGTTCTATACCTTTTCCTACATGCATTTGTAGTATATTTCAGTCTACAAAACTCTAGATTCTTGGTGCAAGTGAAATACATACTATGATAGTATTGCAAGGATGCACACAAATGGGAGCCAGTATACAAAACTGAATTTGATGCTCTCCTGTGTGTTTAAGCGAAGGTTTCAATTTGTATTTGTAATCCTTCAATTTTGAAATGTTTACGATGAGAAATGAGACAAATTAGACCAACACCTATTTGGTTGGATTAACTGCAGTTACCTGCTGAATTTGTGTTTAGGATTTAAGCAAAAATGTGGTGGTTTTCAAAGCTTCTCTTTCAGAATGGCAAAAATGTCTACAAATTTTAAAGGCTTTGTGAATACCATAATTTTGCAATTTTGAAACATTTCTGTTGGAGATCTAAACTACAGGCTTCCTGGATCCTCTTTGGGCAGTCAGGTTTGGATTTATGAGCCCTGTGTATGTGAGTTTATCCTTTTTAATTTTATGCTGGAAATGCTTCATTTTTGACTAGGAGGATAGTTTTTTTTCTTGCACTGAGGTGAGAAAAATGCTTTCCTGAGACAACCATTTGCAGCAGCACCATGAATACATTTATCAGCAGTAAATGTTATTTGTGTTTGAAAATGTGCTAGCTTGTCATAAAATGTAATAAAACACAGTTTTGTTCCATAAAAACTGCATTTTTTTGGTATTATAAGAAATGCCAAGTATGAAAATATAGAAAAAAAAAAAAAGAAAAAAAAAACTCCATGGACAAATGATTGTGCTGTAATTTCCAAGATAAATACATAAATGGAACTATTCTTCAGGAAAAAAAAAAAGCCTGCAGCTGTGGCTGTATAAAGTATCTCTAAAGTGCCAAGCATATTTGTCTTCCATTAACGTGAAGACTTTAGGGTTTCAGCAATAGTCCAGTCTTACTGTAGTGACCAAATTGACTTTGAGTTCAGAGTTCAGTAAGTGCCTGTGGGGCTGTGAAACTCCGACTGCAGGGACTGGAGACTGAGGCATGTGTATAACTTCTGACACTTTCAATTGTTAATGAAATGTTGTTGATTTAGTTTATTAAAACCTAGAGTGCATGTATATAATGATGGCCATGGAGGAATAATTATAACTGTTTTCAAGATAGTATATTAGAAACTGTTGTGGATGGAATACACTACTTTGCATTGTGTTATTGTTGTTTGTTTTCATTTTTTAGATAATCTAGGAAAGATTCTGCTTATTTCTTTTTCAGATCTTTATTTGATTCACTGGCCTGGTGCACGTGTTCCAGATAAAAGCAATCGGGAGGTCCGAGCTGAAACTTGGAGAGCCATGGAGGAGCTTTATGAGGAAGGTAGTGTAGTCATGAAAATCTGTCTTGGCAAAAGGGATTATGGTGAATTTTAACTTTAGGAGAATCCATAGGCAGAGATGTTCAAAATGTTTATTCATGTTGCACCCTCAAATGTCGTTGGGACTTGGAAGTTTACATCTTGTGGATCTCTGAAAATTGCAACCTTAGTTTGGTAAGCTGAATAAGAGAGCTTTGTATTCCTTGTAAATCATACGTTGCCAAATTGTGCTCCTGAGGTGAGTAATGTTGTATATACTTTCCTGAGGAAACCTATGGATTACAATGAATATGCTACTGTAGAATATTTTTGTGCTAGTCTGTTCTATTTTAAGTATAAATCATACTACTTAGTTTTACTTCCTTTTAATCTCTTTTTTTCTTGGTATGGTGCTATTTTCCACTCTATCATATGTTAATATATCGTGGTACTTTAGATCTTTGCTGCTTGTGGTTTAGAAAAGGTTAAGAAAACAAACTAGCTAGATGAAAAATAAATATTGACTTTTTTTTAAGTAGCTTTTTAATGGGGGGTGAATTTCCTTCAGAGGAGGGCCCTATCCTCTCAAATTTGAATGAAAAATATCAATTTATTTTATTTTTGGTGCCAGCCTTCTCCAATTTACGTTCATAGCAATAGGAAAGAGAAGACTGCGCTTACAAAAATTTATCATGTAGATTTGGGAGGATGATTTTGCTCCTTATTTATAGGCCAAAGAAGTCCCATGGCCAGTAGAATGGGAGAGGAGCTCTTGGGCTGAGCAGACTGTCTGCTAACCCAAGCTGTTACTGCAGAAGTGTCTGTATGGGGACAGATTGTCACACAGAGGCAGTTGCAGGCTGGGTTACGCCATGGCGAGTTGTATCAGAGCAATAAACAAACCCATTCCTCACCCTGCAGCACTTGAAGTACTTCTGGTGCACCTCTGGAAATACAGAAGTAAATAAAGTGTACAGGAAGTTGCAAAAATGTTTTCCCATCATGTAACAGATCGCAACGTTCAGTATTTAAAGAATGACTACACCAACCTAAAATCTCAAAGCATCAATGACTTCAGGTCCTTAGATGAGTTATTCTACAATGTACTTGATCCTTCTGTTGAAAAAAGTTCTCACTGCTGAGTGTTTCTGTTGGTGCAGGACATTTGTGCCTAGATATTTCATCCCAACTTGAGGCATATGAGCTGGGGGAAATTTTATTCTCATTTTACTCTCATTACCTGTCCCATTGTCTGATTCTGCTCCTGCATGTATGTATTCATAATCTTTCTTTTCTGACACAACTATTTTTCTTCTTCCCTCTTTCTTCCCCTCTGTATCTTCCTAATAGGAAAGATTGCGAATTGCTCAAAGATCTTGCGGTAAGACCCTGGAAATACTGTCACTGGCCTCAGAGAGGAGGAGAAATACTTTTTGTTTCTGTCATACCTCTTTACCAACGTCCCAGGTGTTTGTGATGTTTTTCTTTTTGTTTTGCTATTGCATTTCTTCAGGAGGTAGTAACAAGCAAATTGAAGAATCATTGTCTTTCAGGCTTTTTATATACTTAGATTCACTTATGCTCACCTAGGCAAGCCTGAGTTTTTCACCTCTGGTTATTGAACTCACCTCAGTTAAGTTTTCCTTCTTCTGTAGACCATGTATTAATGTAGTTGAATCAAGTGCCTTAGAAGATGAACTGCAATATTTTTGCTGGAAAGGATGTCCTGACCATGAACATGTGTTACTGGAACAATATGGTAACATTAAACTTGCTGGAGATGGAAATGCAATGATTCCTGAGGAAAATATTAAATAATTTATTTGCATGGTTAGCCACTAAACGTTTTGTGGAAGATTAAACACTTGCTGTGTATCTTTATATGACTTGGAATGTGTTATGTGAGTAATTTGTTAACCTTGGTATGATTTTAATGATTTGGTAAAAATCCTAACCTGAGAGAGAACAATTTCTTCAGGCAGAGGAAGAATTCTGTCAATTTGAAACTTACCTTTTTCTTCTCTGAGCTTTTTATGACTTTTTTAGACTCCACAGGACATTGCTTCAGATACTCATTGGTTCCTGCTTGCAGTATTGTAATTTTTTTTATATTATTATTTTAAGAAATGTTTTTTTTCCTGGGGAGGAGGATTTGAGGAGGATTGAACACTTTATAGTTGATAATGTGCTTATGCAGTCACAGTTCACAGGATAAAGATTGAAACCATTCAACTTGATGATATGTTTAACCATCAGCTGTGTCCACACTGAAGAGTTTCTGAAAATGCAATGACAATTAACACACTTCTTCATGAAAAAAAATGGATTGTGTTAGGGGAATAATAATGTATATTTTTGTGCAAGAGACTTTTGAGAGTGTTAGAAGTTCTCAGGGTGGACCTAAGTTGTTGGTCTGTCTGAAGGTAGCAAGCTTTTCTTTAATGGTTTCTTTGTACTCGCATCTAGTTTGAGTGCATTTATTGGAAAATTTTAATCTTTTCACTTCAATTTAGATCTATGTTAGTATTTATTATGTAAAATTCCACCTAGCTAGGGCAAGCAATCTTTTAAAGTAACATAATAGATAGGCTTTTTTAAAACCCCAGAAGGTAGTACATACTGTTGGCAAGGACTGTAAAACTTTAATAGAGCAATTTTGTTTTTAGGGTTGTAATCACTTTTAGATTGATAGCAATGGTCACAAATTGTCCCAAGAAAATTCCCAGTTGGAATTAAGATTAAAATAGTGACTAAGCACAGTCTGTAGCTGTAAGCAGTTTGGAACGATGCTCAGCTGAATTTGGGTTGTTTTAGTACAGAGTCCTGTTTGAGAGAGCCATAAAAACTGACTTCCATGTTTCGCTGTGGGTGCTCTGGCTCTCTGCGTGTTGCTGGGTGTTTTGTACGTTCTTTTCAGCCAGTTTCCCCAAATTTAACTGTGTTGTTTCTCCTTGTGTTAAAACACTGCAGTTACCAAAAGTTTGTGTTTGCTGCTTTTGACACAGGAAAGAAAAAACTCTTAATTTGTAACCCATAGCACTTCTGCGGAGTGTTACTGACTTGGCGGCTTTCTGGTCAGAAACAAGAGATTGGCAGCTTTTTTTCTGGTTGTATCACATAGTCCTCAGTTTACAAACCTCTCATCTGTTGAGTTTGTTTTTTAAATTGCCTTGTTTGTCTCCAGAGTTTCTCAGGACAGGCAGGTAGAGCACACTGCATCCCACCCAACTGATATGGCATGTGCACGTGGCACAACCAGCTCCTCACTAAATGACCGACTGCAGTGCAGAAGAACTGCTGCTTGCTGCAGTGCATCTATGGTCACCGCTCTGCAGATGTGGCCTAAAAAAATTCTCTCAAAGACGGACCCAAAGTAGGTTCTTCTGAGAGGCGATGGGGACACAGAGCTGCCGTAACACAACATACAGGGCTTCTAGGTGAAGTGTCCTCTCTTCCAGCCAGCTTGGGTGGGATCTCGAGGGCTTGTCCAGGTAGGTGTGCACTAATAACTGCAATTTTTTTGCCCCTAGTTAATAAAGCCTCTGGGTGAGCTGCTAAAACAAATCTGAAACTCTTGCCAAAATTATTTGCAGAAGTGTTTTAGGGAGCAGAAAACTTGGGTGGAAGGTTAAAAGAGCCTTCTCAACCAGGAATGAATCCAGTGTTAGAAAACAATCTTGCTGCTGGCCCAAGGCTGGCATCTCAGGAGCATGCTTGAAAGAGGGCTTGGTGTTTTAGCATTCTCCTCCTGCGTGAATCTGTGGTCCAAATGCCTAATGCAACCAAGCAGCTATCTCAAAATCTCGCTTCAGATTAAGCATTTTCCCAGACTTCCAGGTGTTTTCCTCAAGGGAGAACATGACACATAAATAGAGCATGCCTGTTCTTGCAGAGAAACAGATAAAGGGATTCTGAAGCCACTGTTGCCCCTTAGAGCAGGAGAAATGCACGTCTATGTTAAAAGAAGAATCCCTGAAAGTTTTTTCTTTTTTTTTCTTTTTTTTTTCTTTTTTTTTTCTTTTTTCTTCTTTTCTTTTTTTTTATTTTTTTTTATCACTGTGGGTTGATGTCTGGGACATGGTCCAGTATCTTTCTGGTTTGCCTTTGAACTACAGAGTCTTTGGCTGGCTGAGCATGCCACTCTTTTATATTCTCCTGCCTAAACTCTCCAGTATGTTCTTAGTCTGTTAAAAGTCCTACCAGTATTTTTTTCTTCTTTATTCTGATTTTTTTAATGATCTTACTCCTTTGCCTACAAGTAAGGCAAGGTTAAACCTTTAGACAGGTTTCTTTTAGCATTCCTGTCATATGGCCAGAGTCTAGTCATTAAACTTGCTGGTTTGTATTATTCCATAACATGAATCAAAATTTATAAATTCTATATACAGTTTCAAAGTTATGCAAAAACAGTGGTATTTTGCACAGTAATCAGTTATACCACTGAGAGATTCATATGCTGATAAGAAAGGGCTCGTTTAGACCAAGGTGAGATCTGCTTAAATCCTACTCTTAAAACTGCATATGCGTTTTCTGTCAGAGTTATGGGATAAAGAGTGCGAGGAGAAAGGAGCAAAAACTCTTATTTTGGTCAGTGAGAGGTTTATGTAGAAGAGCTGACTCTTCCTGTTGTAACAGCTGAAATCAACTAGGATTCTTGAAGCAGCAGAGCTATGGTTTGTGTTTTTGTGGTCTGCTACGTTCTAATTTCCAGAATTATCTTCTCGGATAGCCCGGGCCGGAGGCTTGGCTGCCTGCGGAGCCCATTCCGAGGTGCTCACATCGAGGCAGACGTTCCCTCTCCCGCTGCCCCCTTCCTGCTGACATGAAAGCCCCGCGGTGGCCGCGTGTCCCTCGCGGGCGCTCGCTGTGGGCGTGCGCTGGTAATTGCCCTGCTCCTCGCAAAATGACCCCTTCCAATTGCAGCCAGCGCCTGTAATGACCCTGCTTGTGGCAGCGTGGCTAGCCCGTCCTTTTGGAAAGCTTTTCATACACATGCTCCTGATTACTTGTCTCCCTCCATGTGAAAATGCTGGGGGGAATGAGGGCCTCCAGGCAGCTTTTTTTGGTCATGCAGCTTGCATCCCATGGGGACTCGGTGCTGCTTTGCTAAACGTAGAACTTTGTGCTGGCTTCCCTTAGTGTAAGCAGTGCAGCTTACACTTGTGTGAGATGCTTATGCTTGCACCAAAAATTCCTTAATGTGTTAATATATTTGAGAAATTCCTTGAATTTCCATCAACCTTATTAATATTCTTGTTTTCATCTTTGGGCGTAGACCAGTGCAGTCATCAGCTTTCCTTCCTGCTTTAGCTGTCAATTCTCAAAGGAGCAAGGCTGAGTAAGCCAAATACCTTTTTTGATGTTTGCATGGGGGTGACAGTGTGAGTACGTCTTTTCCTAGATGACACATTCTGTTGTAAATTGTATCCTACTCAGGAATTAACTCTACTTGTGCTTACGATGGAGGACATTTCCTCATTTCACAAACACCAGTGTTATATTTCCACAAAAGATTTGGCTTAAAAGTGAGTGTATTGATAGAAATCATGTGTTGTGGAAGCTGCACTAAAGTGTTCAGTGGTAAAAGCAAAGAACGGCTTTTCATAGGAACAGTAATCGTCTCATTAGTATCTGTATATTCTCTCTGCATATATAAAGATGTCTCATGGGCTTGTTGTTATCAGAGACACAATTAAGAAAAAGTGTTTTCTTGGGTTGAGGGTGCTGGCGTTGGTGAGGATGTTGTACCACACCCTGTTTGTCAGATAAGACTGCCGTAAGACGCACGCAGAAAAAAGAATGACTACTCACTTTTAACATGTAAAATCAGAAAGAAACCTTCATTATGTGAAACACTAAAACAGAATAAGAAGAATAAGAAATTGCAATTTGGTGCAGATGTAAAACTGCAAACAAATCTAAACTTGCAGAATTGACTGTCCTCATTTGTTACATTTCACTCTTTATTTTTTATTTTATCCTTTTTTTTCTCTGTAATGAGCTTTGTTTCTAAAGGCAAAAATAAGCCCTCAGACTTCATAGTTAATGATGCAGAGGTTCCGGGGTGGACACAAGAGTTCTTAGAAGAAGCTACTGTTGAAGTCTGTTGTAAAGGAGAAAGTCTTGCCTTAAAAAATAAGTCTGGATCAATAATACACCCCACTTGGGGAAAGGGCATCACTTATCTATCTTCTGCAAATGTTACTTCTTAGTTTGTGTCTTTTCAGTCGTTTGTGAGCTTCTGCTCTGAACTGGGGCTGCAGAATGACCTGGTTATGAAAACTTTCTTGTAGGTTCCTTTTTTTTTTTTTTTTTAAGCTGTGCTCTGTTTACAACATAACCCTACACGTGTAGGGCTGGCACAAGAGAAGGGGAAGTCTGCTGAAGTACAGAGGGATCGATTCAGCTTTGAGAAGAACCACCGACGACCTTTTTGGTGGCACACTCAGCTGATGTGATTGGGGTTGCCCGCTCGGGGAAGAATTTTGCCAGCATCACCAAGATGCTGCTGTTCTGAAGCAGGGAGGATGAGCAGCCCAGGTCAGAGAGACCGAGAAGAACACGTTAAGCTCTGGTATTGCTGCCTTGTACTAGTTAGTTAACACAACCTAATTGCTGACTGAATTTTTGTAGTGAATTTTCAGCCATGGAAGGTAACAGTTTGTCTATTCCTGTTACCCTCAGACTGTTGTGATTTACAGGTGACCTGTAACAGGAGCCAGAATAATGGAATTGCAGTAGCAGGAAAGTCATTTTGAGGCTGATACTGCACCTCTATTGCTGTAGCAGGTAGGATAAGAAAAAAATCCCTTGGGGGCAGAGTGTGATTTCAGTGGTTAGCGTTCGGATCCTGTTGTCAGTGTTGTCAGTCTTTCTATGGTGACTTTTGACAGGACTAACTATTTTGCCATAGTCAAAACACAGGACTTAGCCTTGAAGATGGGATTTAATCTTTTGGTATCTGCTTTGCGGTCTATAAAATGGGAACAAGCCATATTTCATAGATTTAAAAATTAATTCCTTATTGGTTGTGCATAAAGACTCACCTGCTTTCTTTCTGAAGGCTTTGACTCGCAAACTACATGTTGCATGTTTGGCCTACAGCTTTTTAGCAAGCCCTGCTGGAATCACAACTCTCTTCGGGTGAACAGTATTGAAAACCAAAGCTTTAATACTCATATCACAGAAAACATGGACCTTTCCAACCTGTGTAATGTCTTTGAATGAAGATACTGCAGTTGATCTCTTTGGAGAAGAGGGGGGCCACTGTGTTTCTACTCTGTGGCTGGAGTGGATCCCCACTGTTCGCTGAACATGGGACTCGCATGGTACCCAAATTGATGTCGAGCAACAACAAGGGGAAGGAAAATCAGCTCCACAAACCCAGTATGCACTTTTGTCATTAAAAATAAAATAAAAAAAAATCTGAACTGTGTATAATTAATATCTCAANTCTTTGGAGGAGGGCCCTTGTGTATCTGCTCTGTGGCTGGAGTGGATCCCCACTGTTTGCTGAACTTGCACGGTGCCCAAATTGATGTCGAGCAACAACAAGGNCGCTGAACATGGGACTCGCATGGTACCCAAATTGATGTCGAGCAACAACAAGGGGGAGGAAAATCAGCTCCACAAACTCAGTATGCACTTTTGTCATTCAAAATAAAAAAAAAAAAAAAAANAAGGAAAATCAGCTCCACAAACCCAGTATGCACTTTTGTCATTAAAAATAAAATAAAAAAAAATCTGAACTGTGTATAATTAATATCTCAAAACTTTTAGAAGTCTGTTAAAAGTTTGTAGTAGTGCTTGGGAAAGATAAGGCTTGCTATTGTAATAAAACAATGTTGTGGTGCCAAGGCAGTATATTTATGCTTTACTGTGGCAAGGCTAGCTTTGTCCATCAAACTCTTAATTTGGTATTATATTAAGTAAGGGAATAAGGGAAGGAGGAGGAAAAAAAAAAAAAAAAACACTAGTTCTCCAGCCCGTTAGCTTGAGGTGTTGCTTCACAGCACATGGGACTGATGCAGTCTGGTGATATTGCTCCCCTGTACACCGGAGGCCAAAATGATTGTGTGTGTGCAGTAAGGACATTAATTCTTCAGTTATCATCAGCCTTTATTCTGAAGGCCAACATGTTTTCAAAATTGTCTTGCACAGTTTTGTGAGAGTTTTTCTTGCAGCCCACTTTTCCTTTCGGTCTCTGAAGTCAGAGTCTCAAGGAGTCGGGCAGAGCTTCACTAAGCTGAGGAGCTAGTGCAGACTTGCACACTTGTTGTTCATTGTGCCTGGCACTCTCTCCACATCTGCTTCAGATTGGCCAAACCACTATTCCTTAAGCAGATATGGAGGATACTTTTTCTCTCTGAGTCAAAGCTCTGACTATAAATAAGATAAAAAAAAAAATACATGTAAACATGTTTTTTAAGAGTCTACTTTTGGAGGCATCCTACCTGGTGCGTTTTACAGTGTTTGACTCAAGGGTTCTTGACCTTCATCTCTCGCTGAATTGGTCAAGTTGAAGGAAATACAGATTTTCAGAGTAGATATAACGCAGCTTATGAATCTTACAGTCTCCAATTGTAGCAAAACTGACCATGTTTTTCAGACTTCTTTGGCATAAGGATTTATTAGTGTTGATGCTCAGGTGTGTTTGCCAGCAGAAACCAGAAGCTCATGTTGCGCTTCTGACAGATTACTGCAACTGCATAATTCCTATTTAATGTAGGTTATAACCTGATTATGTTGCACATCTGGAGCATGATCATATCTGTAAGTGAAAGCTCTCTAGTGTTTTACTTGCTAAAGTGTTTTTTTGCTTTTGGATTCCACAAAAGAAACCACATTAAACAGTGATAGTAGGCACACAGGTTTTACAGACGTAGCTGCTTATGCCACCACAGTATGTAAAAGCAGCGTTGTAGTAGTTTCCTATGTTTATATAGTTGGTGGCTTTTCGAATACAAAACTTATTTTTCAGAGTTTGAACAATGTGATTATAATAGCAGCAAAGCATAATTTCACTTTTGGAATTTAAACTGAGAACACAAGAGCAATTACGTTTCTTCATTTTGTCCAGCTAAACTAAACCTGCAAATTCAAAGTATTTTTTAATCCTATAGCTCTTTTTATTTTTATTTAAATGGCAATTTAGTCTTCTTGTGAATTACTTTTGTGCATAAAACATATGCGCATTTTAAAAATGCACACCAGCATAAAAAATTTCCCACCAGCATTTGAGCTTTATTCTGGATGAAGGCATTTTTTTCCTTTAGATATGTATTTAATAACATTTTTTGTTATAGATGTATATGCATAGGAGACGTGCGCACGCATCCTTCGGTATTGGCTCGGAGAAATTTAGAGTTAAACGCAGTGATTGAGCACCCACGTTTGTGCAACCTGAAATCAGGTTTCCATCTGGAGGGTTGCTAACTGAGATCCGTATCGAATCAATGAAGACAAAAGTTCACAGACAAAAGAAACGAGACTGATTAATAGTCTGCAGAATCCAGAGCCCCGAGAGACCACTGCTGGCCTGACCACACTTGGTTTCTGCATGAACCGTCTTAGCCCCGAATGAGAACCAAGCTGCTGAAGAGCAGTCGGGGTTGAGGTGCAGCAGCAGGTTGGGTTGGGAACTGTGCTCTAGCATAGCTGAGCTTCAAAGGCAGGCATCTCATTTCAGGGCTGTCAACTCTTAATTGACCTGCATGCAAATACACTTAAGGTTTATCTTAAAAATAACTCCAATGTCATCTGTGTGCAGTTTGGCTTCAACAGGAGCCAAAAAATCGAGCAGTTGTAATGTAGATTGTTCTTCCTGCAGTTTGTTTCTTGATTTGTGTTTAATTCTATTTTTTAACTGCTTTTTGTTACATCTGTGTAACACATAGCAATCTCCCAGAAATATAAGCAGGGTTATGCAGTTCATTTGGACTGCCTGTCCTTGTGTTGGTTCCTTGCACCTTATTAGTCTTCTGCGAATGTTCCACTTTTCTTTAGCCTTGGCAAGGCGCTCAGAACACCATTTCCTTCTTTTCATTCGGGTGAAGTGCAATTGTTCTTTGCTTACACTACATTAGCCTTTCCCAGAATTTAGCTTGGAGTTTTTATACACTGGGGAGCTTCCAGTGTGTTTAGATTATAAAATGGTTTCCTAGTGTGGCTGTGACGGAGCTGTGCCTTCGCATAATGCCGCCAAACTGGATTTCAAGGTTTTTTTTGTTTGTTTCTGCTATAGAGAATGGATGCAGTCGCAGGCATTTAGTGTCTGGAAGGTGGTATTTTTCATGTTATCCTCCAAATAGTGAGGATTGTCCTACAATGTTTTCTTGTTCTGTTTGTCTTGTTAGGTTTATGTAGATCAATTGGTGTAAGCAACTTTCTTATCAGTCATCTTGAGCAGCTAGAGGAAGACTGTGTGATTATCCCACATGTTAATCAGGTGAGTGCATACATGCATATAAAGTGTTAAAGTTTGCGTTTGTTTTTACTAGTCTTAACCTGTAAACAAAAGACCGCACTCCACTAGCTTTATTCTTACATTTGCTTCCCTTTTATTTCACTGAGTTAAAATACACTAGTTGGAAGCAACTTAGGCCTGAACTGGAAAAAAATATGTCCCTCTTCCTTTCTCACGGGCTGCCCAGGCTCCTGCTCTGTGGCTGCTTTTGGTCAGTTATCTGTCAAAGTGGATGCTGTTATCCTTGCTGCCCCCTGATTTCCTCGGCAAGATGCCCTTAAACTCAGTGATCTTCTCATACAGAAGATACTGCCCGAGCCCAGGCAGGGATTTTGCTGCCCCAGGCAGATAACAACAGGTTTCCAGGGCAGGGACAACTGGTCCCCCATGGCAGTTGTTGTCCTCAGCTGTGTGGGAAATTCCTGCCCCGTTCCCGTCACCTGCTGCTGGTGGAAATGCCTGTGTTGCTACCACAGCTCCAGGGCAGGCATATCTGTTCTCCCTACAGCTACGGGTAGGGAGAGCTGAGGGTTTCTGACAGTTGTTTAGGGTATTGTGCCATAAATGGCCCCATAAGGCTGCTAGAAGGTGGCTGTCAGACCCCAAAATCTGATTACTGCCTGACCTCTGGGCTCTGCATGTGCTACAGCCAAAAAGAAATGTTTTTTTTCTGTTCGTGTCTGCATAGCAGTGTGATTCCTGCTGTGCTTGCCATTTTTTGATTACTTATTGCAACATTTTTTTTTCATACATAGGAAATTACAAAACAGTAAAATATGGAAAAAGAAGGAAAAGGAAAACGAAATTGGAAAAAAATAATGGTTATTTCAGGTTCGGTCTTTCTGTCTTTCCATCTTGTAACTGGCTGCTGATGGTGAGGTGTCCATTTCTGGTGGTTGTAACAGCTTTTTCTAGGAAAGCTGAAACACTGATGTGGGTTATTTTCAAAAAGGAGGTTATCTTTGGTGTATTACAAATAATCAAACATTCTACAAACAGGTAATGGAATTCCAGACTATGAGAGCGTGGGTCAGCTTACTAAAGGCTGCTTGTGGATTATGTTACCATGTAACCCAAAATTGATTGAAATATAAAACCAAATAAACCATCTAAGTTCAGTCATTCAAAATACGCTACTGAAGTGTGACTAAGATGGGCAGGTTGATGACTGTTAAAAGAATCAGAGTTTGCTGAGGTTCAAGAGGGTGTCCTCTTCATAAATGCTTATCTCCAAAGCCGACCTGGAGGTTGGTGGAACTGGTTCCCGGCTCTTAAATGAGAATGGCCTTTCAGTGCCTTAATAAATCACTGCAAGTACCAGACCTCCTTGCTTCCCTCACACCCTGCAGAAAATAAAAAGTAATCAAAGACACAGCCTTTCCCAAAGTATTGTATAATGCCAAGAAATCTGTGTTATATTAATGCATCAAGCTGCCTACTTTTTTTTAATGAGCTTTATTTCTCAGCACAAAGTATTTGCAGATAATTGTTGTATAGAAACTAATTATTAAAAAGACAAATGAAGGAAAATCGCTTTCCCATTAGGCCTGCTAAAATTGCATGAAGAATTGAGGGTGTTCTATCAGTCCCACCAGTTCTTATGTTGAAACAGAAAGTTATTTTTCTGTGTTGTAGGAAGTGGGAAGACAGGAGAAAAGCAATTCTCTATCAGATGGAGTAGATCTTACAAAGCGGGTAGTAAGCATTGCCTCCCTTTTTGGTTCCTGGCTGAAACATTCATCACGTTCGTTCCCAAAGTGGGAGAGAAGAGGCTTTTTAAGAACATAGTCTTGTTAAGGCAAGTAGGAGCAAGTAAGCAGCTTTTAAGATAACCAATTATTATTTAAAAAAAATACTGTGAATCACTCTACAGAAAACCACAATAAGTATTTGGTTCCAGCATCATGCAGAATGAAGCAGCGAGCCTGGCAGCTCCCTGTGTAGATCCCTGAGTTGGTAGCTGACTTGGCAGTGCTGAGTCTGGATCCGTGCTCAAGGGAGCTGCAGCCTCTTTGAAGATCTTCATGACCGTCGCTTATTAGGGAAAAGTTATGTTTTTCTAAGAATTTAATTGATGTGTACATTTCATTTAATATATATAAAAATATATATAATCATATACTGAATCGAGATATCAACTGTTTATCTCCTGATTCCCTGATGAAGGGGTATTTCTCAGTATTTCTCTGCCTTTGTACAAGTGCAAATTGCTGTGTATCAAGCTCAAAGGGATTAAAGCAACAATAGCATTGAGCCTTATACCCCATTAAGTAAACTTGCACAGGGCAGAGAGGTATTTAGACTTTTGACATCTCAGGAAACAGCCGCTTTGAGTATAAGCTCACCTACTGCTGCTCCAGAGGAAAAATTGTTTCCGAGATTAAAATTTAACTTTAGATTTTTCAGCATATGACCCTGAATTGCACCCTCAGGGTGTTTCCTAGGCTGTGCTGTGTATTATGCTGGATGTTGTTACGCTGCTGCTGTCGTGGCGTAGCCCCATGGGGAGCGCAGCGTTGGGGCTGCCCTGCGTTGGGTTGCACCGGCTCCTGGAAGGAGCCGCTTGCTCGGCCTGTCTCTTCTTCGCTGCTTTGCATAACGCACAATCACAATATTTTCTAGCCGGCTCAGGTGCAAGAAAAGTTAATAAACATATGACCTAAACCCTGGCCTTACAAACAGAAACGTGAAAGATGAGGGCCACGCAGAGGTCAAGAAACATCAAAGGTTGAAGGCATGGATGTGTCTGCTGCTTGAACCTTGGTCCCCAGTCCACCTAGTAATTTGGGCCCTGGCAGCTTTGGCTGACTCAGCCCAGGCTCCGAGCGGCGCGGGTTTTTCTCAGCATGTTGAGCGGGCGCCAGCCAATTGTTCCCGGCTATTGTTGTCACAGAAGACACCGTGTCCTAGAGATGAGAAACAGGAAAAGGTCCTTTGGCCCTTTTATGGTAGGAGCGCATTTCCAGCGCCGCCGTGCTGAGGTAATGGCTGCGCAGAGCGTTTTCCCCGGGCGCGCGCGGGCCTTGGCTCCCCGCGTGCCTGGTGACGGTCACCGAGCTGAAGTCACATCACGTGCTGCTGGGTTGGTTTACACAGGAAAACACCAGCGCTTTCATCCGAGTGCAAAGGAAGGGGTGTTTCTAACTGTGTATTCCATGGAATATTTTTTTTAAATAATAAGGAATAATAAAGAGGTTCAGTTTGAGCTCGGCTAAACGCCAGGCTGCTTGACTGTTTTGAAATCCTTCTTTTCCCCCTTTACTTTCCAATAACCTTTGTTTTCTTTTGCTTTCAACACCTCTTTGTATCGTGAGACTTTCTCTCGCCTGGTTCTTGGCAGCTCGGAGTCCTTGCTACCATGGTCCCCTCGGGCCAGGCTCTGCATGCGGGATGGGCTCCCAGCAGGTGCCAGACCTGGTCCTAGGCAAGCCGGTCATCAGTCCGTTATACACGTGCACTTGAGCAGTAGTCGTTTCATGTATTTTTAAGTAGATGAGGAAAAAATTATTATTAACAACTTCTCCTAAATGTACTCTTATCTGAGGTTTCTTCTTATTTAAGAAGAAAGTTTCTTTTTATTTATCTTAGGTTGAGTACCATCCTTTCCAAAGACCTCAGGAGCTGGTGGATTATTGTAGGAACAAAAACATTGTTTTTGAAGGCTATTGCCCTTTAGCCAAGGGTGAAGCCCTCACTCATCCTACCGTTATCCAGCTGGCCAAGAAATATGGCCGAAGTCCAGCACAGATCTGCATACGCTGGAGTATCCAGGTAATGGAGGGTGGCACTAAAAACCTAACTCCTAAAGTATAAATAGTTTGGTTTCCATGCATCGACCCCAAACTTATTCAGGAAGGGTTGTTGCCTTTAATGTGAGGATGTCGCATGAACTGTATTGGAAGAACACAAAACATGACATGTTTTACATGTGTGAAGAGTGCAGAGAGTGATAAAAGCAACCACTGATAAAAGAGATACATTTCAACCAAATGTTGTAATCGGCCAGGGGCATCATTCCCTTTCTGTAGCTCAACAGAAAGCACTGAGCACTGAAACAATGTTTTGAGTTGACATAAACCTTGTAATCTCTATTGGAATTAATCGCAGTGTATGTAACTGCAGTTATAAAAAGTTGCGTGTAGAAAGGTCAGTGACATCTAAAAGGAAAATGAAAACCTCAGAAGACATAAAGAATGTCTGGAAATATTTTGAAAATGAGATTATTTTCCTTGAAACTATCTGTATGTTTTAATGATGAGGTGTTTTTCAGAATGGGATTGTCACTATTCCAAAGTCCACAAGAGCAGAAAGGATACAGGAAAACTGCAAGGTAAGATTTGGTTGTGCGCTCAAGTCTGAGTAACATCCGATTTGTTGTTGTTTTAATACTTTGGAATGCCTGCCCATTTTCCTATTCCAGTTTTACATCAGACAAGTCAGTTAAAATTGTCAAATTATACTGGCATCAAGTTACTGCAGTACAGGATAATACCATAATCCACAAATCTCATAAATCAAATGGGATTTTAATTACTATGTAGGAAGAAAGTTATCCACAAAGAGAACTTTCACAGGTGATTTTTGTAAATTGCATTTTTAGTTATTACTTGGGTGGTGATAGAGCAACACATTCTAGTTATGGAGAGGTCCTTTTTGTGATAGGCAGATGAGTTAAATGGGAGGATCCTTTTCTCTTCACTTTACATGCAGTATCTTTAATTCATACCTCCTCTCCATTTCTCTGATTTGAAGGAGTGTCTTGGGGAATATTACCTGTTTTGCACATCAGGAACAAAGCCTGCAAGAAAGGAAGAATCTTCCTTCCTCCAGCTAATGGCTGTGTGCATGTTCAGATTTACAAACAATGAGGTTTTCTTTTGGTGGCTACATTTGTTGTGTAGCTCCTGCCCTGGCTGCTTATTCTGCCATCCACACCGCCTTCCGTGGCGGGGCAGAGCTGTTTGTGAATTGGATCAGAGAACTAATTTGGGTGAAAAATCTGTCCTTCCCCTGATTAATTTGCACCCAGATTTATTATGTGTGCTTTACGAAGTTTACTGTGTGGCCCTACTAACTGGTTCGGCACTCGAACCAGTTGTATTTTGGTAAAACCCGAAACACTTGGGTTGGAAGATAAGCTGGCTCAGTTACCTGACACCAGCTAGCCCCTCTGCCTTTGGTTTTTCCTCTTTCGCTTACCCCGGTGGGTTGGCTTAAGTCTGGAGCATTTCTGGTCTGCTTTGGGCAAAGCATGGACGTCACTAAGCCCTGACTATATAATATATAGTATTTCTATCCAAGTGCTGGGCCGTGGTTTGGGTTTAAAAGCCCAAGTGCTGAGGCTGACGGCCAAGAGGCAGCGAGCTGGGGCTGCGGCGGGATGGGAGGAGCTCCTCTGGCAGCAGTTCCAGCTCCGCGGGATTTTTCGTTGGGTATGGAGGAGCTCTGAAAAACGCTGCAGAGACTTCAGAGCAGCCCTGCTTTTGAAGTGATAATATCTGAATAACACACCTGCTAAGAAAACACCGGCACCAGCATCCACATTGCAGGAGAACTTGGTGGCCCTGAGGACCTGTGCATGGAGAAAGGTGGTTGCTTTCAAGGTAGAGTTAGTACCGACGAGCTGTGGCACTTTCTGTAGCAGCTGATCCAAAAGGGCTTTGCCGAAGTAGGCAGAGATAAGGTAGAGAGCAACACAGCCTTTGCTTTGCCAGCTTTGTGAAAGGAAAGATGTTTCAAGTAATTCTGTGACTGGCAGAAGCTCTGAGGAAAAGAACCGACCATCTGAATGCAAGGGAGAAACACTGAGCTCATGTTTGCGGGGGGATCTGCGTGGTCACCTTTACCAGTGACCGTACAGAGTGGTGTCCGAAACCACCCTGATATTACAATTGTCTTGGACCCTTGTCTGAGGCCAGAGAGCTATGAAATTATTTACCCGAGCCTGCAGATGAATAGGAGAGAGAGTTGCAAAGGAGCAAATGTCACAGTGGAGCCTGTCTACTTCATAGAAGGGTATTTGTCAGAAAAAAAAATCTGAATAATTTCCAAAAAGGAGGAAAAAAATTTAAATTAATGCCTCAATTTTTAAATGCATCTTGGTAAGTTTAATGTGGACACTCACTACTGTGCTGGCTGTGCATGCGTTTCCGTAGGTGTTCGATTTCACGATAGCAGAGGAGGACCTTGGGATTCTAAACAGCCTGCACGATGGCAGACACGTGTCCTGGGACCCCAGCCTCATCGAGTGAGCCAAGGTTGGAGTTTTTGCCTTTGTCAGGGCCGTGTGAGTCACCCCGTGTGACTTGCCTTCGGAGAAGGCTGCCAGAAGAATGTAATCGTAAGCTTAATTGCGGGTATTAATGATAACTGATTTGCAATCTTTAACGCTGATAACGGACAAAAGATGTTGTTGGGATAATACCTTCCTACAGAGATCTTGCATTTCCATCTAAAATCCTGAGCTGTAGTTCACTGAAGCCCATGCAAAACCTGCTGTTGATATCGCTGGCCCTGCATCGAAGTCATGAGGAGATACCACTTCTTAAGATAATAAGCATTAGTGTACAACAGGGATGTTAAGTGCAAAGTAAATGGTAACATACTTTTTTAGGGGGTTACAATGAACAAAGAAGAAAAAAAATGGGTGAGAAAAATGTTATGAATACCACTATTATCACATTACTACTTAAGCGTGAGGGAACGTGATCCCACAAAAGTAAGCAGTATTTAAGAGCATCACAGAAGGAGGTGTATGAGTGTTTCTGCATATTAGTTGGGCTGCCCCGGAGGCTGCCCCAGAGAGCTTTATTTATATTATTTACCAGCCCCCAGTCAAAGTACAAAGCAGAGAAATGCACATACAGACAAAGTAACTATGTGACTCAGAAGCTGAGCAACAAGCTCTAAGAGTCAGATGGAGAGGCATTATTCTTTGTTATTCATCTTTTTCTCCTATTCTAAATTCTGGTGAGTTTTGTTTTAGCTTTTAGTAAGAATTAGTTAGTAGAGCTTTCACTTTGTCCAGGAGATCTCATTAATAACCGTTGTTCCTCAGATTTTTATATATTGTTTATACACGCACACACACGTGTATACTCACATACATAGTTCATAGATATCCTTTTAAAATTTACCTGCAGAGTCTTTTATTCACGGAGTGTTTGACTTCTACTCACATTGGTTTGAGATTTCAGGAGTTCCTGTGTCTAGAAAGGCCTGGAAAATCTGACTGTGATTTATATTGTGTGTGGACTTCCTGAGACAGCTTTCCCAGTGCTGTTCTGCTTTATTCATATCATGGAGCAAAGTTCCTTACTTTCTTATCAAAAAACAACTTACAGTTATCATGTATTCTAGCCTGTGTTGCTTGGCCTCAAAGCAGAGCTTCCCTGCACCTCGATTAAAATTGGCTGGTGGTTATTCGTAAACATTTTGGAGAAAACTTATCTAGATTTGTCTCTCAAACCATGGTATCATTTAAAAGATACAAGATGTTTTCTGAAGTGCTGCCCTCACTAATTAACCCTTGTACAATGTACTGTCCCCCAAAAGATAAGCAATCTACGCAGGAGAGTTAGTTTCCAACTTGTCAAATCTGGTCTGCAGTTTGAGGTGCTTCAGGATCTGAGAATGCAAGTTCAGATGTCTAAAAGTTGCAAAATACCTGGTTGAACTGGTATGACAAGGGGTCAATACTTCTCAAAATGAAGACATATTCATAAAATTAGCCTAAGTTTTTAAGGCTTTGCAGGATCTACCAGAAATTGTTAGGCTTGGTAAGATGCATACAAATAGACCTCTAAGTATCAGGTAATTCTTCAGCTGAACACAACTAAACTAGTTAGTTAAAACATTCTGATTTCCCAGAGTACAGGGAGGATGGCTTTGCAGGCCAGTGTTTGATTTCATTTTCCCCCTCTGTTAAAGATGCTTTACTCTTGCTTTTGCAGCTGCTTTCGCTAGGAAGTGGAGGCACCATGTTGTCAAATCTGTGTATCTCCAGGCAGGACAAGGAAGGGAATAATCAGATAACATTTCTATAAAAGCATGACTCTATTTAAAGAACAGGTATGGGAAGGCGCTGTTTTAGTCCAAGTATGTATGCAATGTTAGCCACTGTTCTAACCAAATTCAGACCTGCGGAGCGCACGTGTGGTGGGAGCTCCCTGGGGCCTTGCCAGGACTGCGGCTCTTGCAGCCAGAAGCTGCAGCTGGCCCCGGAGGTCTCCCCTGCTCGTCCCTGTCCCCACTGCAGCTTGGGGAGGTTTGGCCGTGTGCTCGTTTGGAAGCCCTGAGCAAACCCTCTTTTGCTTTTGCTCAGGTTGTGCAGGGAAAGACTGGCTTGGTGGATCAGTATTTTATACTTCTCTCTACAGCTAAGCTGAAGTCACAAATGTGGAACATAATTTTCTTTTAACAAAGGCTCCTGCAGAACGTCTTCTAACCCAAAGTTTCCGAAGTACCCACAAATTTGGTTATAATGTTAAGACATAAGATGATAAGCAATTGAAAAGTGAACAGTGAAGAGTAATGTTCTGTAATAGAAGAACCTATAGAAGACCAATGGCATAGAAAAGTGCTGAACATACAAAACAAGGAAGTTTAACTCCATTTTTTACTTCTTCTTTGATCACTACCCTGAAGGTGTTGGTTTTTAATTCAGGATTTCATCTCAAGTGAATTTTTGAAAGATCCCATGCCTGTTCTTCCCTGAGGCTGAACCTCCTGTCCTTACATGCATAACACAAGCTTCCTCTAAAGAGAAAACTCTTCTACCTTTCTGCAGTGGCATTTGTTAAGATACAGCAAAAGATCCATTTTCCCACAGAAATTAAGACAAGCAACTACAGCTGAAAAATGTAACACACTTTTTCCACCATGTTATGTAGGTTATTTATGGTCTTGACTTAGAAGGGCAGCCCAGCTAAGATAAACTTTATCTTATTTAAAATAGAGATTTATCAGTATTATCCACCTAAATGAAGTCAGCTTTCTTTGCAGGAGCACCGTGATTGTTCAGGGAATGGAAACTCTTTTGAAACAAATAAGGAAAGGAAAAAAATAAACAAAGTCAGTGGAAAGGGTGAGGCCGCTTTCTGTGCAGCCAAGGAGCTTCCTGTCTGAGTGGCTCCCTCTCTCTTCTTTTTGTGTATTTATAAATTTCATCTTTTATTTTACTGGCAATATAGGCACTTAAGAGCCTTTAGCTGAGAAATAATGGTAATGCTTTTCTAAAGTGTGCACTTCAGAATGTTTCTATCAGGCTGTAAAAGTTTCTGCAGGATCTGCACCCCTTCTGTAAATTTGAATTTTTTTTCTCTAATATATGTAGTAAGGAAACTATAAAAGCAGTCAAGTTCACAAACCCTCAAAGTCAACCAGGCTGAAGGGTATCCGCCCTACTTGCACTGTGGTTAACAGCTGATTTTCTTTTAAAATGAGCTGTTGCAGAAGCAGTTTGAGGAGAGTTGATGTTAACCCCCATGTTTTCAACAGCCTCAGATGGCTTCAGAGTTGGATTCGCTGTCCCTCCTCACATCCAAGCAGTTGACCCTGCCCTTCCGAGCAACCCAGCCTTGTTGGGAGCAAGTTGGGAGAAAGCCAGGCCACTGGTTGGCAGGTTTTTCTGTTGCTCTACTGGGAGTCTTTTTTGTACTTAATCCTTGGCATTTACTGCAATTTCCCTTAAAGCATCTGCACTTTTGCAAGTGCAGATCTGCACATTTGCACTGCCCTGCGCCCGTGTAGTATTAATGATGGAGTCTTCATTCAGTGGCACTTGTCCCTCTGCAGCATCACCCAGACCTAATGCCGGTTACAGAGTAGTTACAAGTGTCCGAGGGGCCAAAGCAGGATAGCTGCCTCCAAAACGAGCCATTCCGGAGGAGCACAAAACCTAGGATGCGTTTGGATCTATGAGGTGGGCGCTGCTTCCTGGTGCTGTAACCTGCACCGCTCCGTTAACCCCGCAAGACGCGTTGGGAAGGGCAGGGAGGAGTGTGGGGGCAGGATATTGATATCCCCCCCATTAAAGGCTGCCTCTTTTTCTTCTTTCCCTCCCAGAAAAATAGATTTCCAAGAGTTTCAAGCTCAGGCCTCCCAATTCCATAATAATGAACCGGTGTTGAATTCCTAACTTGGCTAGAAGTGTGTATGGGGTGTTTGTGGGGATGGGTTATGGATATGTGGTAATAGGAAGAGCAGAGACTTATTTGCTCTGTGAACTCATTCTTTCCTAATGGTTCCCTGTGACCTGGATTCATCCCATTAAAGGAGCGAGAGTGTTGTTGCCAAGCTGGAGGTAGGGTAAATCACTTGATTTGGGTGCAGCTTAAGGGTGCTGAAAGATTAATCCATGAAGTATTATACATATATATATATATATATATATATATATATATGTAAAGGCTTATGTTAATGAAACAGTAAGTGCCCTTTTTTTATCCCGTGATGTGTGAGATTTTGCGTGATTATCCAAAATACCTTCTAATCAAGATGATTAGCCTGGAAGTTATCACATTTTTCAGGAAAAGGTTATTTTACTGTTTTTTGTTCTCCATACTATACATAAGTAATATTTATGATCTGCTAAATAGCAGCTGCCACTCCAGCTAAGGCTGTTCTTACTTCAGAACAGCATGTTGAGATCATGTCCATTTGTGGCTTTATTTTGTCCTAGCAGAAAACATAGAGCAGGACTTTGTGGTTTCTTCTATACTGGAATAAAAAGATGTATTTTCGGAAAGTTTTCTCTTGCACTTTTAGTAACGCTGGCTTATAGAGATCATAACTATGTGGAGCTTCTGTTATACTTTAATGCATAGCAAAGATGATGCATCACGGTTAGCTATAATAAAGGTGCTTATGGCTTTGGAGCAGTGATTTCAGCAAAACTTTTCCACTTTTCCTAAGTTCCGTTTAGTGATTTAAAAATACAGATCCAAAGTCAAATCAGACTGTAGACTTGTTAAAATAGCGTTTAGAAATAATAGTCCATTCCATTAGTAATAAATTGATTAATATTATATGGAAACAGTTTCTTAGAGAATGTGGCTAACACTGAGCATGGGTGCATGTGCTCTCGTCTTTGCAGTCTTTTCATTGCTCTTTTTCTCCAAACCAGGTTTTTGATGTTAATCTGAGAGGGAAGATGATATGGAGTTTTTGAGCACCATGAATATCAACAGAATACTAATTGATCTGACCTGTCCACAGTGGGAGGGATGGTTTCAAAGCAGATTGTTCCAAACTCTGAAGTAAAACATTAGTGCATTTTGAACTGGACAGTCCAAATGGTTCTCTTGAGTATTCAGAGCTCCTATCAATGGCTTAGATTTACTGTTATGATAAAAATTAATAAAATTATTTTGTATTTTCTCGTTGTCTATTTCTTGTTTATTTTGAAAATATTTTTTCTGCTTTCTCGGAACTGTATGGCATATTCTGTCTGTTGAAGTTGAGCACTATTCTCAGTAAGTTACTTCTACCTGTGTACAGCTCATTTAAGCTGTTGTTTTAATCCATTTGAATAAATTAGCCTTTCTCCTGACAGATTTTAATGGGTATTAAATACTTAACAACATAGGTAGGAGCATGATAAAATGCACAGGACTGTTACAAACCAGTTAGGTGACAAACACCAGTTGGCATCAGTAAGTGTTTGTGTCCTTTTGAAAATCCTACCAGGATTTTCAGGTATGTGTGTCTGGGATTGCTGTGAAAAGAAGTCCTGGCAGGGCTTTGGTTTGGTTTCTTTCCTTCAGCTGTCCTCCATTACCCATAAAACCAACTTTCCTTAAGTTATTCCTGTATAAACTTATAGGACTCTAAAACAGGTTGACCGAGCTTGGTGTTTGTGTCTGTGCTTCACGCAGCGTGGCCGCTGGCCTCGTATCACAGCATGGCTGAGGTTGGAAGGAGCCTCTGGAATCCCCTAGTCCAACCTCCTGCTCCAGCAGGGTCACCTAGAGCACGCGGCACAGGGTTGTGTCCACGTGGTGGTTTAAATATCCCCAAGGGAGCGTTCTGCTGCCTTGGCCCTGGTGCATCAGGGAGGGAGGGCTCCCTATGGGCTAACTTAGGTCTGGATGAATAAAAGTGCCTTCTCTCTAGGTTGAGCTCTGCAGGCACGTAGATGGAGCGCACTGGAGTACAACCCTGTGCCGATCTGTCTGCTAGGGTTTTCCGTCACCTTTGGAGATGGATAACGATCAGACCTTCCTGTGACGCAGTGCTGATTCGTGATCCAGTAACACAAGTGCTCTGAGCACTATCTTCTGATGGTGCCCGGGACGCTCCTCCTGGAATTCTGACGGTGGCGGGTCTGTTCCTATGCAGGCTTTGGGAATGCCCCGGTTTGCAGCTTCTTTTCCGACAAGGTCAAAGCACTTTCCTGCAGGACTGCGTAATATCCTTTTCCTCAGGCTAAGAGTTACTGTATGTTGTGCTGGGGGGAAACTTTAGAAGATTCTTTGTATTTGAAATTTCTAGACCCTCTTACTCCTAATTCCAGAGGCATGAATGTATGTCAATAGAACGAGTCATTATCTGACCAGAGTCGGCTCTTCTTCCAAGTTTTCCAAACTTCTTCCAAGTAATCCAAAAAGGGTTTTCTTTCTTCTTCCTCCATGGGACAGTTTATTCTTTTCGTACTTTTTTTGGCTGTGCTGCTGTGAAATGATTGGTGCCATATCAATTTGTGTGGCTTCGATTAAGATGCTGAAGCTCAGGCCTCTTACCTGGGTCATCTGGCATCATGTTTGACTAGGTGATTTCTGAAATTCCCGAAGTGCCTTCAGGAAGCTCACAGGAATTTAGGCTGCTACAGGCAGTCCCTGGGTGTTGGTTGGTTGGTTGTTGGTGCCAGACCCTGAAGCATGAGCTAGCAAAGAGCACGTATGTATTTGCTACCTCCTTAATAAAAATGAATCTTCTGTGTAAGCTTTTTTTAACCAGTTAACTCAGGGAAAGCTGCAGGTCATGATGCACCCATCTTCACTTGGAGTCCCCTTAAAGATGCTTTCTGGTCATTTGGAAATGCTGGGTGAAGGGCCATGTGTTGTTCTTTCTCCTTGCTCTGAGCATAGGCAGTTTCAGGGCAGATTTTTCAAATGAGCCGTAAACCTTGGGTTTCTCTGGTGACTCTGTAGAGGGAAAGGTTTCCTTTATGCTGGACCTGGTGCCTATTTTGAGTTCAGGAAGATCCTGAGAACGCTTGTTTTACAAACTGGGATGGAGTATGATCCCAGTAAATCGCTTCCTGAAGCATTTATCAATTTATTTTGGTAAAATTGGCTGGAGAAGCCTGCAGCTGCAGCGCTGGCGAGGAGGCTGTGATGGGTGCTGTTGAGCCGGGCCGAGATAGCATCTCGGAGCTTCTGAACATCAATCAGTGCAAAGTCAGGTGATGTGGTTTCGTTGACCCAGGGTGAGGGAATATTGTAGCTTCCTCTCGGCTGAGATAGCAGCAGCTGAAACGTGACTGCTCCTCCTTTCACAGTGATGCTTTTTGTGATACAGTTTTCCCGGTGCTTGGAGCGGAGCTGGAATTGCTCGGACGCGGCCTCGGCAAGCTCCTAGCTGCGTGTCGCAGTGTGGGCCCTCTCGGCTGGCCAGCCAGTCACCTAAACATGAAAGCTGCTGTATCTGATTGCTCAAAGAGAGTTCTTCCACCCTTTAATTAACGCATGCTCCTTTAATGTATCCCTGCTCCTGCAAATTACACAGGAATGATTTCCTAGAGGAAAATACCTGAGGAATGCGCTACTCTTCAGTATTTTGTACAAATCAGCTAAATACCAGGGAGACCCTTGCGGGGCTCTGGAGAGCGGCTCTGCGCGCGGCGCGCTCCCTCCTGACTCATTCCGGGAGAGGCGGCGGCCCCCGGCGCGGAGGTGCGGGGCGGTGTCGGGGGCGGCGCTGGCCCGGCCCGGCCCGGCCCGGCCCGGCNCGGCCGAGTGTGCGGGCGGACAGCGCGATGCGCGGCGCCGAGGTGAGTGCGGAGCCGCGGAGCGGCCCTCGCGAAGGGCCCTGGCAGGGACCCGCCGGGCGCTCTTGTTTCCCCCGCTCTCCCACTCGGGCACATGCCCGGGAGAAGCCCGAGCCCTCCCTGGCGAGGGCTGCGCGCGGCTCTCCTGCTTCTCCCGCTCGCGAAGTAGCGCGGCGCCCTCGGTGCTGCGGAGCCGCCGCTCGCGCAGGTGATTCCCGAGCCGGCGTCCCGGCTTGTGCGAGCCCTTTCCCTCGGCAGCCGCGTACGGCGAACCTCCTGCTGCAGGAAAAGAGCCAGAACTTAGTTCGGGAGCGCTCCGAGAGCTTTTACGTTGCGAGAAGTTCAGCGCTCACTGATTCCCACTTTTCTCTGCAGTTCTGCATGCCGAGACCTTCCCACTTTGCTAAATTTACCTGCTTGCTGCACCTAGCTGCCTTTTTGGATGTCTGTTAACAGCGCAAGGAAAGGGGCTCCCTTGGGAATGCCCTGCACCCCGGGCAGCCTGCCCTGCTCGTCCCTGGGGCTCCCTTTTCCTGCCCTGCTCATCCCCGGGCTCCCTTTTCCTGCCCCGCTCCATCCTCGGGGCTCCCTTTTCCTGCCCCGCTCATCCCCAGGGCTCTCCCTTTCCTGCCCCGCTCGCCCTGGGGCTCTCCCTGCCTGCCCCCTGTAACCGCGGCTCTCGGTGTTCATGCCACAGGGCCGCCGCTGAGGCCGCGGAGCGCCGGGGCCGTCGCAGCGCCGCTCTGCCGGCGCCATGAGCCTCCTCACCACGGCCCCGCTGAGGGTCGCCGGCCGCCGCGCCAGCACCGACCTCAACTACATCATCAAGGAGCATTACAACTACACGGGGAAGCTCAACGAGAACGCGGACAGCGGCATAAGAGTCACCTCGGTGGTTTTTATCGTCATCTGCTGCTTTATAATCCTGGAGAACATTTTTGTCTTGCTCACCATCTGGAAGACCAAGAAGTTCCACAGGCCCATGTACTACTTCATTGGGAACCTGGCCCTCTCGGACCTGCTGGCCGGAGTGGCGTACACCGCCAACCTCCTGCTCTCGGGACACAGAACCTACAGCCTCACCCCCTCGCAGTGGTTCGTGAGAGAGGGCAGCATGTTCGTGGCCTTGTCGGCGTCCGTGTTCAGCTTGCTGGCCATCGCCATCGAGCGATACATCACCATGCTGAAGATGAAGCTCCACAACGGCAGCAACAGCTTCCGCTCCTTCTTGCTCATCAGCGCCTGCTGGGTTATCTCCGCCATCCTCGGGGGGCTGCCCATCATGGGCTGGAACTGCATCAGCCTCCTGTCCAACTGCTCCACGGTGCTGCCCCTCTACCACAAGCACTATATCCTCTTCTGCACCACCGTCTTCACGGGCCTTTTGCTCTCTATCGTCGTCCTGTACTGCAGGATCTACTCCATGGTGAGGACTAGGAGCCGCAGGCTGACGTTTCGCAAAAACATTACCAAAGCCACCAGGAGCTCGGAAAAGTCCTTAGCTTTGCTCAAGACGGTGATCATAGTCCTAAGCGCCTTCATTGCCTGCTGGGCTCCCTTGTTCATCCTGCTTTTACTGGACGTGGGGTGCAAGGTGAAAACCTGCCCCATCCTCTATAAAGCAGAGTATTTCTTAGTGCTGGCTGTGCTCAACTCGGCCACGAACCCTATCATCTATACCTTAACGAACAAAGAAATGAGGAGGGCTTTCATCAAGATCCTGTGCTGCTGCAAATGTCCCCCCGCAGACGCTGGGACCAAATTCAAGAGGCCGATCATCGGCGGGATGGAGTTCAGCCGGAGCAAATCCGACAACTCGTCCCACCCGCAGAAGGAGGAAGGCGACCGTCCCGAAACCATCATGTCTTCGGGCAACGTCACCTCGTCCTCTTAGGAGCGAGCGCGGGGGCCGGTGTGGGAGCCTTCCCTCTGCAGCGCGGCGGCGGCGCCGGGCCGGGCGGGCGAGTAGCGTTAGTTCTAGCGAGGCGAGCGGCGCCCGCGAGGCTGCGCGCCCAGAAACGGGACACGCTGTTCTGGCTCGAGAACCCATTTCCCTGGAGCGTGTTTTGTCTTTGCACTGAGGCGGCCCGGGGTTGTCGGGCGCATTCGTATCCTGAAATCTCCCTAGTAACTCCGAAAGACTGATGCCTGGTGCGCGCGAGAGCAAGGGAGCGGGCGAGGAGAGAAAGGGAGAGCGAGGTTTTGGTTTTTCCTGTGAGAAGAATGTGAAGTTATTTTTTTTTTCTTTACTTGCAGCAAAACACTGACACAAAGATCCTTCGGTCCCGAGTGTAGCCATGGCTCTGCACTACTGGGGCAAAGCATTTGTTTAGCACGTAGCAAGGAGAGAGATCCCACCCGCGCAAGCGGGACCGTGTGCAGCCATCATTTCCCATCCCTTTCCAGAGCTTCTGGTTGAGTAACAAGATTTTATTTGCAGAGTCCGGAGTTGTTGGGGTTGTATTTAGCGAGACTGTAGCTGTGAAATTTTGCCGATGGTCCCCAGCGCACTCCAAGACCACGAGTCAGACTCTGCAGTTACTTTTCACCTCCCCAAACCCTGACTGCTTCCAGTTTTACGGAATAGCCCAGAGGGGCGTTTGGCCCCATACACCGTTCACCTGGTTAGTAAATGCATTACCTTGGCAAATGCAAGGTAGAGCTAAAGGCCGTTTCTTTCTCGTTAAGAGGAGTGAAAGTAAATCTAATAGTATAAAATACTATTGACAAGAGTAGGATTTTTGCCGAAATAAAAAAAAAAAACAAAAAAAAAAAAAAAAAAAACTGAAGGGTAATTTCAGTGTTAGGTCCATAGTATTTCCAAAGGTAAAGATTAGTCAGGAAATCTGAAAGGAATACCTAGAGTTTCAGAAAAAAAGTAAAGTGAAATGATCACAGATAAATGCACTTCCATAACAAATTGCAATACACTTTGGCACATTTTATTGATGTTTATAATTTCAGCAAAGATGTCTGTACTTTATCAGTTCATGGAAGAAGTACCTTTCATTAAATTGAATGTATTTGTTTTACAGCGTCATTTTTATTCCTCTGTTTTTCTAACCTGTGCTAATGGGGTTGAATGTGTACAATGTAAATAATTCAAAAAGATGCAGGAGACTTCATGCACCTAGGGTATTGCTGTAACAAAAGTGGTATATCTGGGATAGCTGAGAGCAATTGACTGATTTACAGTTATTGGCAATTCTTAAAAATGTGTTTTTTTGTAAAGAAAATATATTGCCTTTGTAGTAAGATTTCCAGTGCAATTAAACTGATTTTTTTTCCTGGTTTAAAAAAATAGTATTTAAAATGTTTCTGACTTTTATTGTTCAATTTGCACATAGCTTTATTGACTTCTAAACATTAATAAACTGATTTTTTTAAAGATTCTGTTATCACAATACTAGTTTTGTGCTACCGTGGGCTTTCACGTTGGGTTTGGTTTCTTGTTAGTAGAAGTCAATGGAAGAATTTAGTTAGTACCCACTGTTGTGTGGGACCTTTCCAACCAGCCAAAACATAGATGTTTAATGCCACTTACAAGATATGTAGATTACTAAATTAACACTAGAATATGGCTTGGGGTTTTTATTTTCCTCTCACCAGCACATANAATTTAGTTGAGTACCCACTGGATTAAGCCTGTTGTGTGGGACCTTTCCGACCAGCCAAGACATAGATGCTTATTGCTACTTATAAGATCATGTAGATTACTAAATTAACACTAGAATATGGCTTGGGGTTTTTATTTTCCTCTCACCAGCACATATGCTATCCTGATGAAATAATAAACAATAAAACAACAAAAAATCTAAATAGGAGCTCATTGGCAAGCAACTTTTCCCCGGCAAACAGTGAAACAGGAACAGAAGATGCCTCTGAGTTTGGCCGCCACTGCCCAGAGTCACCTACTAAAGGGAAGAACAGCATCTAACCACTCATATCCCTCACCAGCTTTAAATGGTGCTTGTAACAAAATTTAGATTTATAAAATACGGCCTCAGTTCAGCATCTGCTGTAGCCTCCCTGGGCCCACCCCGAGGCGAGGAACATGGCCGTGGATTTGAACAGGGCCCGTGATACTCCTAGAGCTTTGACTTCCATTTCCTCTCTTGCGGCCATTCCCTCCAGGTCTTGCCTGGAGCTCTCGTGGCGCTCGCACAGGATGCAGTTGGGTGCACAGATAAACCTCACCTTCTCGCACGGCGCGTCCTCCCCGCGCGGCGCTGACTGTGGGAACGCGGAGCCGGCTCGCCGAGGAAGGCCCTGGGTCGCAACCTCGCTTCCTCAAGGAAATTCCAAAAATGCCCTGAAGACAAAAGAGTGGAAGGAGGCTGGAATTTCTCTCCATCTGTCTGCCTGGGCGGAAGGAATGATTTCATGTGTGCTCACTTCCTAGCCTTTTAATTCGTGTCCTGAGCAAAGCTGGAAAAAATGTTCAATCCGTATTTGTGCGAAAGATGGAGCCTGCCTGGGCTCAGGCTGTCCCTGGGCAGGGACGTGTGTGGAAGGTACTCACAGTCCTAAGGGAAAGTGCCACTTTATCCCGAGCACTGGGACTTAGAGCACCAAAAGTAGGTGAATTATGAAAGTCCAAGTGCTGTTGATGAGTAAAAGAAGGGCAATATCTAGGGAGATGGGTTCTCGTCTTCATTTTGGTCCCGATCTGGGTTTGCAGGAAGGCTTTTTTTATTCAAGAGACTCTTGGGACTAGAGTCTTCCATTCTCGAAGCCTTCAGGGCATTAAGGTTATTTGTCCCACCGGGGCTGGAGGTCGTATGAGGAGGGATGAGCCATGTCCAAGGGCGCTGGTGTCGCAGCCCCTTGTGGCTATCGGCCACATGTGTGTGGGTGACAGCCAGCAGGTTAGTCACTTCCCTCCTCCGGGTTGCTCTATCCCCCTTATCTGCTTTCTTTAATTGCAGTGCAAGTCTCTGGGAGGGGAAATGACTCTTTCCCCCTGTGCGTGCGTTTGATGGAAGCCAAATTTCGGTAGGTATCTCAAAGCCCTACAGTAATTTATGCAATTAAAGAAAAAAAAAAAATGTATGCAAAGGCCCCAGTCTGGCATTGGGCCACGGGAAACATTTCCTATGCTCTTGATCAAGATGACTGAGACCCATTTCCTCCATGGTGAGGCCACATCTGTGCATGGAGAAAAGCTCCAGGCGGGGAATAATAATAACAATAATAATAGTAGTAGTAGTCAGGGTTCCCGATGGAAGGAAAGCCAGGCTGTTTGTATCTCTCTGCACTTCCTATGGGAGAAGCCTGCACCTCCTTGACCACTGAAGCCTATTAGACCAAGTGAACAGGTTAGGGCAGCTGCAGAGCGCTCGGCTTGGGATGAGCAACGCGGAGAGCGGCCGGCCGCGGCGCCGGCCTTCACGTGCGGCTCGGAGCAGCCTCACTGGCCCAAAAACGCACCAGGAATGCACCAGGTGCAGAGATGAAATAAAATAGCCTGAATTATCAGGAATAACCTGCTCCTTCGATTTGTATTAACTGCACAAGGATGGAAAATGAGCATGCTGTACAATGTACAAAAACTGGAGGAAAGTTAAAAATATTCTTTTTATTCTGCCCACCAAAAACTACAAGGATTGCCCTCCTGTGACACTCCCTAATTTGGCCTGGAAGATCTTGGCAGTGATTGCATTTCATATGGACCCAGGGCCTGTAAAAGGGCCATGTTGACTAAGCATCCTAAAATGCGGATATTTAGATCTACGGTAAATGATCCAGCTATGAATTGCTGGAAATTCCCCAGGGAGAGGCACCATCTCTTATGGGGTTTTGAAACTTCTTAGAAACACTGTCCTTGTGCCTTTTTTTGGTGTGTGTGTGTGGAAAAGACTTTCCTGGAAAACTGTGACTGAACCTTCAAGGATTTAAGAAACAAACCAAAAATCCATCCAAGTTCTGTTCCCATAATCTGCTTTCACAGACTTTTCTAATCCTGTCTTTGCATCTGTAGATGGAAGCAGTTTCTTCATTCTCTGTGGTCTGATTTATTCTGCTAGAACATTATTTCTTTCTATGCAATCTACAAGAATTGCTTTTGGGTTAAGAGATCTTTTAATTTTTACACTAGGCATGAGATTTTCTAGAATTCTGTCTCTATTGGCAGTAACCAAATGAAATCTGCACATAGGAGGAGGATTTAAGTCTGAGCTTATTTGCAGGTTTGTTGCAGTAAGCAACTTATGCTGAAATAAATGCCTAGAGATCTGAAACTCAAGCACCTGATACACACAAAGATACTAACAAGAGAAAACATTTTTTAATGGGGAGAAAGTCCAGAATATTTTTTTTATGGATTTACATGATGCACTGAAGAGAATTATGGAATAAAATATTATCTGGGAATTACATGGTGACTCTTTTCCTGTGTTCAGACCTCTTCAATATTACCTTCACGGTACAAAAAGGCAGGAAATCAGCTCAGCCGCACCCGAGAACTCTCCAGGCATGGAAAAGTCCTATGTTAAGGCAAAGGTGACAGAGTTCTGTCAACTTCCCACGAACGCTTAAGCCTGGCTTAGTAATTCTATAATGGAAACCTGGCACAAAGGGCAGCTAACATGGATTTTCAGCATCTCACTGAAAAGCAGGATCAAAATACAGACAAAATAATTTTTTGATAGCTAATGCATATTTGGAAATCGTAGGGTTTGAGGGAAATCACTGAATAAACACCGTGTTAAGACTCTCTGTCTGGCTCTCTGAAACACTGTTGAAAGCATTATCACTATTATGGCAATTCTTGTAGAGTGGGAAATTTTATATATATATATATGTGTGTATTTTAAGTAATACTCACTGCACGTACAGATCTCTCCAGCCTCGTGGTTAGGAGATCTTGGCTGAGAAAAAAAAACACATTCTTCTTAAAAGCGGCCGAAAACCAACCCGTTGAAGNGAAATCGTAAGGTTTGAGGGAAATCACTGAATAAATACTGTGTTAGGACTCTCTGCCCGGGTCTGTGGAAACGCTGATGAAAGCGTTATCACTATTATGGCAATTCTTGTAGAGTGGGAAATTTTATATATATATATATGTGTGTATTTTAAGTAATACTCACTGCACGTACAGATCTCTCCAGCCTCGTGGTTAGGAGATCTTGGCTGAGAAAAAAAACCACATTCTTCTTAAAAGCGTCCGAAAACCAACCCGTTGAAGCCTGCCTTGTTATCTCTCTTGCTGCCGGGGAAGACACAACCATGGTCTAACGGATGCCGCTCATCTGGCCCCCGCTTGGATGCCTCCTGCACGGGAATACGCTCGAGCTCCTTCACTGCTCCATGTTTTGTGTTTCCACCGCAACTCCCACTTTTACTGCTGGCTTAAACAGCCGGCGTGCAGGCGCGCTGACCAGGGCCATTTGAATTACTTATTTTGAAGGAATCTTTTATGCTGGAGCGCAGATAGTGCTGCTGGAAAACACGGGGGCCTCGGAGAGGGCCCAGGGAAGGCGATTTAAGGGAACGAAGGGATATAAAAGGCTTGTCAAGCACCACGGGGAAGGGGAGCGGGAAGCCAAACCCTCAGGCCTGCAAACCGCGGGATGGGAGTGGGTGAGAGTGAAATAAAACTCGAATTCAAGCTTCAAGACCAAACACATCCTCTGCTTTTGGAAATTAGAACCGGCTGCAACACGGGGTGTTATCTCAGGTGAGAACAGAGCTGAATTTTAATATTTGTGGCCTCGACAAACGCATTCGAGCGCTCGCGCAGGAGGGGCCCTGGCCGCCATTTTGCGCGTGCCCTCGCGCAGCCCCAGACGCCCCGCTGAGGCGCCGCCATTTTAACACCCGCTAGAAAGCGGGCGCAGACCCCAGAGCACCTCCAGGGGAAAACGGCCCCCCGGCACTTAAAAATTAGCCCCCAAAAATATCTGCATATCTGGGGACAAGAACCAACCCTCTCTCCTTGGGGAGGCCCTTTCGAGGCGACTGGAAACCGCCCCTGCGGCCCCTCCGCCGCCGCTCCCCGTTTTCCTCCACGCCGTCCCCGCACTCTCCCGTGTTTTCCTGCCGGCTCCGGCGCTTCCTGCGCCGCTTCCCTCTCGCGTTGTTTGGTCTGGGCGGCTCTGCTGGCGGCGGCCGCGCTCGCCCGAGCGGCGCGGGCACCTTTGAAGCGTCTCCCTTGCCTCCTTCCACTGAGATAAGGAGCGAGGAAGGAGCGTCCCGAGTGCCGCAGTGGGGAAGAATAACTGAAAACACGCTTATCTCGGTAAAAAAAGAAAAAAAAAAAACCCTATCCATTCCCTTTGCCAGGAAGGGCTGCTGCGAGTGGTGTGAGGGGAGCCCTTAGCCCAGCCCCAAGTTTGATGAAAAGGTCAAAATAACCTCTTAAAACGCATAAAAAGGGAGCGTAGGGTGAACGGGTGCTAAGCATGGGGCTTGGGGTGATGGTTTACATGCAGCAACTTGGCTGGTAGGGAGTCATTTTTGTGTGCGGTGGCGGCGGGGGCGGCATTTAAATGCTTCTGTTTCCTCACGATTCTTTCACCCGAAGCATCAAACCGTCCTCCTCCAAGCAGATAACGCCTTTAATGCCAAGTGACGGGAAAAGGAGAGATGAAAGGCTGGGTGTGCCCTGAAAAAAAAAAAAAAAAAGGGAAAAAAAAAAGGAAAAAACCTGCTCTCCTGGGGGTGGGCAGCCCCAGCCCATCTCACAGGTGGTGGCAATGATGGAGGCCCCCTTCATCCTTCCCCATAAAACTACCAGCCCCAGGTAGCATTTTCTTTTAGTTTTAGTGAAGACAACAGGGAGGGGGCTTCTAGGCACTGTGAAAGCATGAGAAATGCCCCCGATAATAGTTTGCTGTGGGTTATGGGTTCTTGGTTATGCGTTACAGTGAAATTTTGGGTTTGTACTTAGGTGAAGCAGCACTTGGAGGTGGCTGAGGACCTGCCTGATGGAGGTGGCCAGCAGCTCAGCCCCGGGGTCTGCAGCATGGGCTGCCCGGAGCCACGGAGAGGAAAGATGGCCTAGGGAATGGTAGGTCCCTCATGCCGTGAGGGAGAAGGAGCAGGCAGGGCTGAGAGGTGGGTGAAGCAGGGCAGCCCTTCCTGCGTGTTGCATCAAAGGGGCGGTGGGTCTTGCGTTGCTTTCCTTGCCGCACAGCATGGCTGGTGGTGGTGTACTTAGAGGAATGTGCAGATCTACACGTGTTTCCATGTAAGTAGGTGATGCCTCTGGTGAAGTGCGCTGAAAGGGCAACATTTTTGTCCCCTCCATATCCAAGCTAACGAGGTCTTGGTAGGTCTGGTTTTTAATCACAAAATTCTTTGTGGAAGTGCAGAAATTGTCACACAGACTGCACGCAAAATGCTTATTTCTGACTTGCTTTTATGCAGTCCTCCAAATGGATATGGGTTATTGTCTCTTACCCGTTTCTGTGTGGTCTTGTGAAAATATGTTATTAAGGAAACAAGGCCTGGAGCACATCAGCATTGTGCCAACTCGTAACATTGGTAATTACGATATGAATCAATGCATAGGAAAGCAGAAGACCCGGTTTTCTTGCGCAGATTACCAAGCAGCCTTTTGGCCACCATCTCCAGTGATTTCCTATGCATTTGTATAGGCAATTTATTGATAAATACCAGTGGTTTGGTCTTTCTTCCTGAAGAAGTTACGTTGTAATTTGCTCAGTTCATCAATTCATCCACGTATAGGGATGGAAGGAAGTGCAAGCAACCAAATAGTCAGGTACGCTGAAGAAAGTGCAAGTATTCCTAGAGATAACACTTTCTAACCTGTTCCTTTGGGTCCTCCCATAAAATGGGATTAGTATGACCCAGAGCTACGCTTGTTTTCAGAGCAAAGTGGAGCAAGCAGCAACCAAGTATTTCTTGTTGTGCTTAAGGTATTTTAATCTATGGCACTTGCAGCCTTAGCATTGTGTGTGGCCTCCTCCCTTACTGTGAGGGGAAATCAACCTAATAAAATTTCTCCTTCCCTTTTAAATGAATGTCATTGTTTTAATGCAATGAGTCAGAAAAGAAACAATATTAACCATAAAATAATGGCAGTCTAACCACCAGCATGAGTGCTCCCCCCTATTCATCCATCAACTGCCATGGCATTAAGTGCATTTCCTTTTTGTAATCACAACCTAGCAATAGTTTAATGAAACTGAAAGTGGAGGAGTTCCCGCAAATCAAAAATGGGATTTTCATTGATACAGTTGTAAGCACGAGACCTTGCTTTCCAAGTCAGAGAACCAGAGGCAGGGGGATTAGGAGGAAAGATATTTACTTCGGAGTGTGGCTTACATACGTTGAGCATCTTAATGTGTCTGGGTTTAGGTAGTGTCCTGCAGCTTTAATGTGTTCAGAGTATGATAATTTAATGGATTAACAAGGGCATTTTGTAAAGCCCTTGAATGGAGGCAGATACAAACATTTCTACTTTCTCCTACTCCACATTCCTTTTTGCTCTTTGGGCTTCGTTCTATGACTTTCAGCCTTTTTGGCACATGATGTTTGCCTTACCTTAGCAAGTTATGTGTTACCTGAAATTATCTTCTAGAGTTCAGTGTAGAAAACTGTTTTGCCGTAGGGAGAAGTAATTTGTTGAGCTGGGAATATTCTGTTCGAGTTTTCTTAAAGGTTAATAGTACTCTGCTGCTACAGACCTGTTAGCTGTGGAGTTTTACACCAAACCAAAGCTAATGGAGAATTAAGGTGAGCCTTGCAATTAAAACAGAATATTGGTCTAGGAGAGATGAGCGCGATCACAATTAATATGTTAATATGAAGTTCACGGATGGATTTCCCACATTGCTAGCACGGTAAGCAGGGGTTCAGTCATGCTCATGCAGGTTGTATGTTGTTGTGCAGTGTACCAAAAAAGAAAAGGCCAGCCTGTTTGACGGGTTGTGCTTCAGGTATACTGTCTCGGGCACTGATGATGCATGCGCAGAGAATGTAAACACCAGCACTAATTCCTCCTCCTGAATGGCTGCGTACACGCTCGCCTTGGAGTTGAGTGAGGGCAGCCTGCCGAATGACTTGGGAACAAGGCTTGAACTTGTCTCTTCCTTGATCCCGGCAATCCTTAAACCTCTGCCACAGTACCCGGTGAATTTATTAGAGTTCACAAAGACACAGCTTGGAAGAATAAGCAAGATGAAAAGCACAAGGGGACCAGAAGAACAGGTTGCCCTTCTTGTTTCCACTTGTAGTTTCACATGTTTCTGGCTGGGGTGGTAGTGTTCAATTTATTTTAATATAGCTTTCACAGCTCCTCTGCCTGTAGTTTAAGAGTTCAAGAGGTATGGTGGTACTCCTTTAATATATATCCTAGGCTCACATTGGCTTGTGCCTGCTGAAAGGTGGTGGAAGTAGCATCAAAGTTAGGAGTTCAGCACCCTTGAGCCAGCTTTTTATCTGACCGTGGCAGTGGTCACAGGTTTATAAGTCTGTTAGCTTTGGGTCACACCAGGAGCTCTTGCTATTCATGGAAGAGTTACCATCAACCTCCATGGGGTTGGTGTTTAAAATTGTAGTGAAAAAAATGAGGGTCTGTAGCACTTTTTTTCTGTGCTGCTGCTTGCACGCTGGCTCAGTCACTGCTTCCATCATGAAAGGGAAATCCTGCAAAATCGATCACGCCTGTGAGTTTCAGAATGACAATATGTTTTAAAGAAAACAAACCTCGCCCCACCCGGCCAAGCCACATTTGGGTGTTTATTTAACTGAACTCGAAAGTCTGCATCAGCAGAAAATGAACCGTTTTCTTTGCTCATTGTTGAGAACCCAGAATAGTGCAAAATGTGTGAATGGCGGCCCTGTGTGTAAAATTTTACTCCACGAAATGCAATTCATGTCGGTTGTGGAACTGTTTATGAAGTTAGACTAGTCCAAATATGTTGCATAGAGTTCACACGTAAGATGACATCTTTTGCTCTGAAAGTACGTAAAAACAGTCCATAGCAAACGTGGTTTGTGCCGAGTTGGTTAATCATAAAATCATAAAGGAGAAATCAATGGTGCCTTGCCTTCTTTTTTTCCTTTTTTCTTTTTTTTTTTTTAATATGAAACCATGGTTTTTAATAGGATCTGAGCAATTAATGTTGTACGTGCGTAGAATGTTTTCACTCTGGAGTCTTTGCAGGGGCTCTCCAGTCATATTTCATACACTAAAAACAATAGACATCCTGATATGCTAGATAAAATAAGTTAATCCATATGGGTAGTATTTTGATAAGTGAGTACTAGTGTGATGAGTATATGATTTTTTTTCTTATACTTCTCTGGATGGACTGTTGAGCCTGACTTTCCCAAGATATGTTTCTATGCCTTTCTGCAGATATAATTAGTCATATCTGTACTAAGGCATCCAGAATTGATAGTTACCCTTGTGGGTAGGTGTCTGGATTGCAGCCCTTCCTCAGATAAGCATGTCTTCTGTTCTCCATTTTATTTTTCTTAAACTCATAAAGAATGTGCTTGAGTCTGGATAAAAAGATATTAGGGAAGATAAACCACTTCTGGGGTTGGATGAACTTTTGCTCATTCTAAGATGTAGGTTATTTCTAGAATTTGATCATGTCCTTGTTTTGTTTGCTCATTTCTTGCGTTCTGCCTCTGCATTTCTTGATCCTGTCAGAAATGAAGAGAAATGGCTAAAGCTGATGAGAAATGAGGGTTCCCATGGGAAGGGATTGTAGCATATATGGAAATAGGGAATGCTGGGCAGCAGCCAACAGAAGCTACAAACATAGAATTTTTTTGGACCTTTCAGTATCTCAAAATCTTAGTGTTGCACGAAATCACAGGCCTGGGAAGACCAAAGAGAGTCATCTAACCTACGGCTGTCCCATCAGTCACAACAAGCCATGCAAGGTGATTCTGGACAAGGGATGACCTCTGCTGGTGAGGACTTAAAAATTCTCCAAGCAGTCTAGCCTAGTATGCTAAAATACCAAAAATTCCCCTTTTTGCAGTTTAAGCCCATCTCTGCTTAGTCCATCTTCTCTGCCTGCCAGGGTTAGTCTTCCATTTCTCCTTGCAGAAGATATTTGTGTATTTGAAAGCTGTCAGGCTGGCCACTCCTTTTCAGGGCTTCAGACTAACTAGGAAATTCTTTACTTTTTTTTTTTTTTTTTAGGCCTCTATTGTTTTTTTTTTCCTGTTTCTTCTGGATTCTATTTAATTGAGTAGTTCCTCCTGTGCTCAGCACCTGCCTGCCCCTCACCTATATGCTGCTTCTGGGCTATTTTGCTTGTATTTAATAGTACAAGTGCTTTCTTTGCTTGTATGGTAGGAGAGAGCTGTCTGAGAGGGCAGCATGTTTCATAGCAGAAGCCTTTAAGGATACTTTCCCAAATACCTCTCAAAACGTTTTCCGGATGTGTTGCAAGATAATAGAAGTTTAAACATTATTGCAAATCTAGGGATACATGGATATGTTGTGGGAGGTTTCCAGAATGCGGAGTTCCCTTGTTAATGGCACAAGATGGCCATCTAGTGACAGCTCCTTTGGTTCTTGTGCAAAGAAATCAGCACGAAAAGCAATCTTGGTTTTGGATTATTTGACTTTTATGAGCAGGTACTAGCTAAGTTAAGTTTGACATGGGTGTTTTAAGCTGTTCCTTCCCCTGTTTTGGATAGTCAGTAATTATTAATAGCACAGACAGGGAATTCTGCAGTGCAGTAACTTGGTCCCATGCAATATTTTGGTAAAGAGAGCAGTATGATACAGTATATATTTTATGGTGGATTCTAAAACTGTACTTGTTGATGGGGGAGCTTTCAGGTATCTCTTAGACAAACGCCATTTATTTTTGTTATCAATTTTACAGAAAACCTATGGTTACTGCTGATAAAATTTCAGTTATGCCAGAACCGAAGTCCTGATGAGTTAGATCTATAATCAATAGCGACACCTCGTATCATCTCCAGTTTTAAGTCTGTAGAATATCCTGGGTGTGACTTGTGTCAGCTAAAGCTGTATATGCCCCTAAAAACTCGATATGCCTCTGGCGTTTACTTTTGTTTTTCTTTGGAACAGCAACAAGTGGTAAAAGTACTGGGCATACACCGGAGGGAAGAAATGCACTGGGATTAATGGTGCTTGGCTGTGTGTTGAGCTATCAGGTTGTCAGCTGGTGCTGAGTTTAAATGTTGTGCCCTCAGCTGCTATCACTTAGAAGGAGGCTATTCTTCTGCTTCTGGGTAGGGGCAGCCTGTAAGTAGCACATACTCACTTTGGTCCAAAATTGTCAGGCCATAAGCTGATTTGAATTGTTTGATTCAAATAAATGGAATAGTTCCATTTATGGATAATAAATATCCATAAATCTCTGGATTTTGCTTTAAAATATACTGCTGTAATAAACAACCTTGTTTGCACAGCATGGTCCTAATGGAATAGATCTCTGCCAAGGCTTCAAATCTTTTTGCATCCGTCTGCCTGGCTGCAGAGAAAAAGATTAGGGTTGTATTGCATCCTCAAGATTCATATATTTACGCTGTAATAGACTAAAGAGGGGAAACAGCTTCCAAAAACAAGAGAACTGCTGGAAAAGCATCTGCGTTGAGGTGCTTGAATCCCCGTATGAGCCAACTTGTTCTCCCCCTCCCTCCCAAAAGCTGAAGTGACAGATAAATAGAAGTCAACAAAGCAAATACTTGAGCAAAATGACATCTTCTGGCCATGGTGGTCTGCGAGGAATGCTTGCAATGTGCAAGAACAGTGTCATCTGTGTGAAGTTCCTATAGCTCAGGACGTAGCAAACCGTGTTTTACCAGACTCATTTCTAACAGCACAATTCTGCTCTCATTTGCTAAGCTTTGCAATAGTACAGTCCCACTGACATTCCCAGAGGTGCTTCTTGACTGTGGTTTCAGTGGGACTAGGCTGAGTCCACATGACTGTCAAAATCATCAGCATGTGTATAGCAGGGTGAAATTGGTACTGGACGATTTAAACCAAGCTTATGTTGCCAGATGTGTAAATCAAAATCCCCTGCCCACATAGCTGCTGAATCCATGCAGAGGTTGGCGCATTTGAGATGCCTGATGCAGGTCTTTGCTATGTGTGGCCAGAGGAGGGCAGGTAAATGCACCTTTTTCAGCTTCTGTGATATTTGCAAGGAAAGTTCCACTGTAAAGGCATATGCAGTGAGTTTTATGTATTACAACGATAAATTATTAATCTAGAAAAAAAATGAATCAAAACAAGCTTGTCATATACAAAGACAGATAAACAGAAGCCCAAACTTGTCACATCAGCTTTTCATGTGATTCCTCCTCCTCATTTGGTACAGGGCTGTCTTGATGAGTCCATGATATCCACTGTTTTCTTTACATGTTTTTCCTTTCCGTCAGTACTGTAAGGTTCTAGCTTTATATAAGTGCTAGATAAAGAGCAGTTTGGTCTGCTGGCAGTGCTCTCTGCTATGCAAGGTCTGCTCTTAGTTTTTGCTTAGCAGAGGTTTCTGGTTAGGTGCGAGCTCCCTGCCAGCTCTCCCGCAGCTGGCACTGCAGCGCTCACCCTGTGACCCAGACACGGTGTTTTCTGCTCACACCAACACCCAGTCTTTCCTGAAGCCAAATCTGGGAAGCCTCTGGCTCTGAGAGCTTTGGTTTGGTTGGTTTTACACAATTTATCTCATCTGCCCTTTGAAGGTCTCACCAGGCTGGTTGTTTAATAAGCCCTGTCATCTCCCAGTCTGCAGATCTGTGGCCTCAGGGAGGGGAGCACCGCTCTTGCCAAATAATTCATTTCTTTCTTGCGGAAAATTGCAGAATCTCTTCGGGATCAAATGGGAAAAGATCTGTAGCTACCGACGTTTGAGTGCTGCAGAAGGAACTACCACGTGGTGAAGTTTCAGAGTTGCCAGTACAGTTTGAGAGCTTCCCAAAGCCCCGTGATAGCTGGTGCTGTGTCCCAGTTTTGTTGCCCCATGCATGCAGACAACTTTCATTTTCCTGCCTTCTCGAGGGGAGGCTGTGCAACCTGTAATTTGGCTTTACCTTTGAGGAAAAAACTATTGAAGAAGCCTTTGTCTGGACAGTTTGCCCCTTTCTCATGCTCAGGTGTGACATGAATGTGTACAGTGGGAGCCTTAGGAGTTTTTGCAAGGCTGCTGTGGTTTACTCTATAAGTCCTGAAATACGGCAGAGGCTCTATCATTTAATCAGAACCTAGACAGTATAGCAGTGCCCATCTCGTCACTCAGTGTGCTTGAAATAAATCTGAATTCTTTGATAGTATTTAGCTAATAAGTGAGTTGCAATAGCAAGGGAAGTATTTGACACCCAGCCCTGTACATGTCTAGATGGCAGCATAGTTACATGTGCACTGCACTTCACGTCGCCCAGCCTGTGTGCAGGGATGCCAGGCAGTGCTTTATCACATAGCAATAATTTTCTGCCTTTCTGTAGGCAAAGGCATCTCTACTCTTATTTCCTTTGTCTTTATAAAGAATTGAGGCAGCACAGAGAAGGAAATAAAAAGACCTGGGTTTTGCACAGCTGGTGGGCACACGGGGCTGCTGCTGCAAGTCCCTGTGTGATTCTGATCTGTCCTTAGGTCAGAAATAGTGTCACCTCCTATGGAGTGGGGCTCCTCACCTCCCGCCTCCAGATGAGCCCCAGTGAGCAGCCTCAGTCTGAAACGGCTGGAAACTGGTGGCTGTTGCTTTTTTATTTTTTCCCCATTTACCCTGTTCTGTTTCATGTAATTATACTCATAATACAAAACCAATTACAGTGTAAATTACTAGGCTTTTACTGACAATTTTGTCTTTTCTCACGCTCTTTACCATATGTCTTATTCCCTCTTGCATTGCATTTTAGGCTGTTCCTGGAGGTAGCCATTAATGCAAGGGCCAAACCCTCAAATGAAGGCAGAAATTGAGGATTCATGTGGGAACTGCCATAGGAAAAGGCCATTTGACATCCTATAGCTGCTGTCCAAGGAGAAATTAGGCATGGAATATAAAAAGAATCCTCCCACCTGACCCAGTTCTCTAGCAGTTTTACTCTGATTTTTCTCATGGTTGTTTAGTTTCATGGCTTCAGACAGCTGAAAATTGAATATAATTGCATGTTTTCAATTCTTGAGGCATTCTGACTCTTCCTGTGAAGATAAAAAGAGTAAAATCCATTTCATTAAAGCAGCAGATTCCTTTGGTAGAAGCGAAGAGTATTTTATAGGGTGATTGAACAGCTGGACATCAACTATCCTAGGTGTATCCTAGTTGCTTGTGTGACAGAAGCTGTTCTCAAGCCACAGGGCTATTTCTTTCTCCACTTAAGGCAACCAGGGCCATTTGGATCATTTTGTCTGGCTTCCAGCAGGGAAAAAGTGATTTCTTTGCTGAATGGGAGAGTGTTTTGAACCATTTGGAACAGATGGAGAGAAAATTAGACTGTTGTGATAAGAACGGAGCGTTTCAATGCAGATGGATTAGCAGGTCACCTTTATAATCTGGCCCCCCTGGGTGGAGTCATCTTCCACTCTGTTCTAACCAAGAAATATTGCTCTGAAAGTGAAGGAGGAAGATATGTTATGAATTATGGAAGAATAGATATTCCTGTTAAAAATCTAATATATATTTATATATTCCCTGCAATTTCTCCCCATATCTACAGCCTTTCAATTTGGTCCACAATAATTAGTAAATCTTTGAAAGTGTGAGTAGAAATTTGGTTGCTTGGCAAAATTTCAGGTTCTTTTAAAATGCTTTTCTCAGCCTGGGTGCCTGGAAAGAGGTGAGCGGTACCATCCTTGCATATCACTTTACCTGGTAGCACAAATTCTTATTGTTTCTATGGCAACAGATGGCATTTTCATTTCCCAAATTCCTCATTTTCCGTGCGGTATGGAAGTCTGTGCAGGACACCACTGGGAAGACGGCAAACCCCCTGGATCTGAGGACAGGAAGGTGCCTGTGCAAGTGCACGTCTCGCGCTCCCGCCTGCCCTGCTGCCCAGGGCCTGGGCCAGCCGCTTCCCTGCGAGCAGCCAAGAGGCTCTAGTGCAGTGGGGTTTGTCTCAAAACAGCTGTGTGTCTCCTTCCCCTTGGCATTCAGCAGGCTCAAACATCACTCTAGAAGAAATGATGCATTAGGAACATTTTTGGCTTGTATTTCTCCTTTCTTCCCATGCCTTGTATTCCATATTTCTTCAGAAACTTTAATACAGCTGTATCAGCTAAGATGATCGTGGAGTCATGGAGAGACAAACTGCACCAACAACCTAATGTTACTGACAGCTTTTCATGGACAGCTTTTCTCCATAAAATTCCAGCAGCAGGTGAATTTGACTCCAGTGTAAGGGGTATTTTCTGCAGTGCAGACTTGCTGCATGTGCTTGCTTTATACACAGCACCTTGTGCCTCATAGTGGCAGGTTGCCATTAGGAAGTGCATGGGCATGCATGGGGCGAAAACCATTGGTATTCCTGAAGTAGGAATGGTTTGAGGTTGAAATACTCCCCGTTCCTGAGGGAGCCCCAAAGCCTTGCTAGCATCTAACTGAGATTCAGGTCAGGTATTTAGAGCCTGAATGTGAAATGAAGGCACAAGAGGAAGGTGAAAGAGAGGGATTTTGCTCCTCTTAATCAGAGTCTCTCCTGAATTAAGCTGGCTATGTAATTGCTTAGGAATAAAAAGTTTTAGTCTCCTGTAGCGGACTTACCTTTATATTTGAAAAATTTTACCCCACTGTTTGAACTGCATAGAAATGAGAAAGGAGGAGTATAATCACAGCATGAGAAGGCAAACGTGCAAAACCTCCAGGGCTCTCTTGCTGTTTTCCTGCCCAAAGGGCTTGGGGAGAATGTGCTCATGGCCAGGTGAAGAAGGCAGGCGAGGAAGAGGTGGGAACCACACAAATATAAGTGGCTGTGATCATAGTACTGCACTGCGAGACTGGAGTTTGCTGCTCATCTCTGACCTGATTTTAGATTAGCTTCCTATTTGCATGCAATATTAATATGCTAAGAGAAAATAATGAAACTGAACTAGCTAACTGAATGTGTGCAGCAGTTTATTAAGTTTTACTGGAATTTCTGTAGAAGAGCAGTTTTGCTGGCCTTTAACATATGGATTTTTGAGCAGCTGGAGACCTTTACAGATAGAACACTGGTAGCACTGAACCACAGGAGTGTCATTTCCTGACTCTTTTCTTGAGATCTCCTGATTATGTAATTAAATAAGCAACAGATAACCTGTATCACGCAGAACAGAACTACTGGGGACAAGCAGCTCTTACCCTGCTGGGGATGCTGATGGTTGCAGTGTTGAAGAGCACCACACAGCCTTTTTTAACGCGCTGCTGTTCAAGCTCACATGGTTTTAAGCAGAGGAAAGTCTTCCTTGTGAATAGCAATGTATGTGACCAGCTCCTACTCACGTGACTGAAATGAGAGCTGGGCTCTATTTGGGCTTTAAGTTAGGAATAAGCCTGTACGTCGCGCTTTAAAATGCTTATGTATTGAAGATGAAGGCCAATTATTCACATCATTGGTCTCTCTCTGACCCAAGAATGAAAAATCTGGTTATTTTTAGCTGCAAGAGAAGAAACAAATGTCCTTTAGTAGAATTAACTTCAAACTATGTCAACCAGAAGATGGCTTTTGCTGTCATGTCAGGAAATCTCAGGCAGATTGGCTAAGATGGTGGAGGACTGATAGAAAAGGAATTGTCAGGGGAAATGTAGCTGCAGTTTAAAGAACACTGTGTGGTACTAAGCATATTATGCTTTTTTATTTGCCTTCTGCTCAGAGACTTGCAAAAAGTCAAAGCAATTTTCTTGGCTGCAGCCTAGAATAGTAAACCTCATGAATACAAAATATGCAGATAGTCCGAGCACGTTTGCAGCCAGGGCTTGTACGAGTAGATAGCCTGTTCCTGTGAGCCTCTCGAGGAGATCTACAAGTGCTCGGGTAGGATTTGAGCTGGCCCATGTATTGCACCAAAACTAGGAAAATTCTAGCTGGGAACTGCAGGCTTGAGAGGGGAGAATTGGGTAATTCACTAACTATGCTCTATAATGTGTAGTCCTAACACTAACACAGTTGGCATAGTCTTTATTACTTACTAAATTAATAATGAACCAGTCGAGGCTGAGCTGACAGCTTAGTATTTGAGCCAAAGCCTGTTAAATTCCCTCCCTCTGCTCAGACAGGAAGGGGCACAGAAAATCTGTAGCCTACTCGTTCAGTCTGGTTGTATTTGAATGGTGTATAGGGCTGTGCAGTCTCCATGGTATGATACAGATTAAAGCAAGTTTAAGCTGCAAACTAAGCCTGATACAGAGTCATTCAGCACTATATACACCACTGAACGTGAGACAAAAGCTCTGCTTGAAATGCAAGACGGCGGATATTTTGTAAGGAACAATATCCATTCCCTCTTCTGCCTTAGCCCTGTGCAGATGTTGGCTGTCAGGTAGTCTGGAGTTACCTTGAGGCCCGGACTTTGCTGGCTCTTAATTCTTGTAAAGAAATATTGTTCAATATATTCCTAAACTCCAGAAATGAGTATTTGAGTATAAACATGCCTTGAACATAAGCTGGCGAGTTAATGCTAGGATGATTTTGGATAAATAGCTGTTGTTGTCTTAATATTTCTAATTTTGATGTTGGAAAAAAAAACAAGCTATACAGTAATTATCCAATTTTAGCTTTAAAAGGAAGTTATAGTGGAACAAAGGAGTGGCTTTATTAATGGACTAGCGATTTTTTTGTTAGCCACTACTCCAAATATCCTTGAGTTGTTGATTACATCTGTTTCTCACTGTGTTAAAACCAGGACAACATTTTACTAGGTTTTTGCATGTGTTTTAGTTGCTTTGTGCTAAATCAAGATAGGAGTACAGGTAAGCTAAAATACAAGTGGCTAATAATGTGTGAAATGAAAAAAACAAACAAAAAACCCCCAACTATTTCCACTAGAAAGATGCTGATAATGAATACTGTCTATTAAAAATGGTAAAACAGAATTGAAAATATGTTCACAAAGTACTGTAAGTATGAAAAACAAACTGATTTCAACATCCCAACAAAATTAGCGTTCTTCCATTTGTGACATGACATGCACCACTTTTGAATATAACAGTATGATATGGCTAAATAAAAATCTGCCTTCAGTTATAAGTCAAAAACTGTTGGTAAGGTTTTTAATTTTAGGTTTCCTACTGTTTTCATATTTGGGTATTAAAGAATTTTTTTAGTGAAGTCAAATGCTGAAATCATCATTTGAAAATCACATAGGAATTAGACCCTGACTGACTGTAGTTTGGTGAAACAGCCTGTGTGCTCCCTCACCTCCGTAGCGCTCGAGGGAGCTGTTTCTCCAAGCCAACTGCTCCAGACTGCACAGACTTAACGTGCTGAGTTCTGCTACTCTTTCTACTAATCTACTATTCAAAAAGCTTGTTTGCTGTGGTGGTAAAGAGATAGAAAACAGGACGAAAACTAATTTAAAATTGCACTTGAAAAGCCAGGCTACATTAGACTCCAATACAGTCAAATTATACAAAGGGGTAAAGTTGGGCTCTTTGTGCTGCAGCAATTTGCTCTAGAACTTTTCTTCCCTCCTTTCCCCATGGTGCTGTTTCACCATAGGCCACCTCTACAAGGGGTATTAAAGCACATAGGGTTCCTAATATGGAGGTGACTTTTGTATTTTGGCCCTGGTCAGGTAGCCTGGATCGCTGTCACAGGTGTGTTTTACTAGAAACAGGGCACAAATCACCATGTATTAAATACTGCCACGCTACTTTTGCATTAACGTGCTCTCTCCTATGCTCTTTTCCATGTTCTTTTCTTAAACGATTTGAAAGTAAGCTGTCACCTGACCCCAGCAACTGTGAGGAAAAAGACTGTAACGCGTATACTGCCAGCGTAGAGGCTAGTACAAAAAAAACTGAGTTCCCTGGATGTGTGTTGGGTTTTTTGGGGATCCCTGTCAGGAAGAACTCCCAGAGCTGGGCTGCTTTTCTGCTTGGCACCAAGCACTTCCCTTCTGCAAAGACTCAGCTGACTCGGAGAGATTGAATCTCCTGGGGGTTGAGATGACCTGCAGATTGTTTCTCTTCATACATGAGTGTGGTCTCAGCTGCAGTTAGGATATTTTCTGGATGCAGAAAATCATTGCTTGTTTAGGATGTCTTTTAAGAGGATTTCAGAGTACTTGTTACTGTGTCAGGTTGCCTCTGAAGCAAACCATCCTTTCCCAATTGCCATGGAAGTAGCAGAGGGTTATTTTTTTGTCCTCATTCCCTGGCTTGTGCTTCATTGCTCAACAGTTTCAATGAAGACGGATTTGCATCACTAACATGTTTGTCTTTCGTCTTTCTCCCCTCATCCTGTCCATCTTTGGTGTACTGGCATGATCTAATTGAGTCAAACTTGTAACTTAGGTAAGGTTGTGTGGTATAAATTTATTCATAATTTGTATGGAGGTTTCTACTGGCCTGATGGTTTGGACATAAGTTTTCCTGCCTTTCATAGCTGAATATGGAGGAAAAATTAAGCCATTTGATCCTTGTTTTGTCAGCTATTATTGGTATGTCTAGAATGTCAGAGGGTTATTTGGAACATATTTTTGCCTAATTACAACACTACTGCATATGTTGTGCAAAAACAGAATCCAGTGGAAACCTCACTAATTAGAGCCATTTTTCCACTTAATTCAAGCAGTGCTATGCAGTTTTTTGAGAAAAACTTTCTCCACAGATGCAGAAAATAAAATACCTTCAGTGTTAGCATAGCTGCTAAACCGACAAAGGTGGAATGGTTTAGGCAGATTGAGAGGTTTAGAAAGCTTCACTTCCCCCATTTTCTCAAATGAGTAATTTTCTGATCTCCTTGAGTGATCTCATGAGGAATGAGAGATATCAGACCAGGACTTCTTCCTAATGTGTACAGCTCTTCAGGATGAATGAGTGGTGTTGAGGCAGTGCAATCCTGAGTGCCTTGAAGCTGGCAGCTATGTTGGGTTTCTCATATTGCAGCAAAAAGTTTCCTCTGCACAGGAAAATCTAGCATCTGTTTCTGATTTTTTTTAAACTTTAACTTACAGCACTGTCTAGCTGAGAATAATCAGGCATCCAAACATAAACTGAATGACTAGAGGCTGAAATAGACCTGGATCCCTCTAGTCTCCATGGTTTAATCCCTATTAATCCCTATAGAAACATGGTGTGTGTGTGTGTGTGGAAAAACACAATCCAAATTCATAATTATATTGCCAGCTGAATTTAAGTCAACTTCACCTTGCACTTGCAACAAATATAATTTAGTAATAAAGTCAAAAGCTGTTTCAGTGCTGGGCTTTAACTTGATTTGTTATTAAAATGCTGAACAATGTTTTATTTTGTCAGTAAAGACATTAATTATGACTGAAAAGTGAGAGCTGTGTGCATGTATAATACAATATATCAGGATAATTCTCCTGTGAAAGGTTTTTCTGTGCTTAGTCTTGTTAGCATGTAATATTGTCTCTATTTGCAGTGAAATTTTGCATGTGTTCACTGGCCCTTCTATTTTATCACTGTTAACTGCTTCATGGCTCTGACTCTTGTCCAGAGAAGCCTTCCTTTCCCAGCAGAGTGGAAATTCCTCATTCACGGAGAGGTTGTGCAGCTCTATTCCTGGGGCTGTGCTCAGAATGGATTAGATGAGCATGTGTCAGGACAGATGGATGTATAGTTGATGACCTCCTGAGGTCTCTTTCAACCTTGTGTTTCTAGATACATTTGCCCTTAGAGCTATGCATAGATTTATTTACTTGATATTTTTAAAATCTGTGTATTGGCTCAAAGTTTGGACTTTTGTTAAGTTCTGCAAAACAATTACCAGGGTTAGTAATAGTATATTACTGATTTTTGTGTCCAGGAAGCTACTAAGATACTTGCTTAGTTGTCAAAAATAGTAAAAAAGGATACAGAATGAAATAATTTACCAGAGTGTGGCTCCCATGAGGTTTGGAAAAGCTTAGCTGTCTAGTCTAGAATACGTGACAGAGATATTGTGCTTTCTAATGTTGATACAAACTACCAAATTCCATTTTACATCTTCCTCAAATGCTGTGAACTGGAGGGTTTTGTAAGNCTAGAATACATGACAGAGAAATTCTGCTTTCTAATGTTGCCGCTGATACAAACTACCAAATTCCATTTTACATCTTCCTCAAATGCTGTGAACTGGAGGGTTTTGTAAGTGTGTTAACAGTGTTGGCAGCCTCCTGCCATGCTGGTACCTCTCCACTGCTGGGAATGCTCCTGGGACTGCAGATCAGTGTTGGATAATGTCATCCCAGGGGAATCTCCTGCCTGTTGGCGAGCTCTGCTGCCTGGAAGGCCCTGGTAAAACCCCATGCGCTGCACTTGCTCAATACCACGATGAGCACCGGCACCCAGCTGTGCGGGTGCCCTTCTGGGAAAGGGTTCCCCCCATGTGCAGTGCAACCTGACCTCTTGGCACACTCCTCACCAGTGTGAGGATCCATAGACACCTTCTGGCTCTGGTTTTCAGCAGAGAATGTGACTACTAGTTAGTATATTTTTTCTGTCAGTTTTGGAGGTTGTCGCATCCTCAGTGACCTATGTACTGCACTGCTCAGCTTGGACCGTTTTCTTGTCTGTCTCCCCATAATATTGACAGGTAGTCTCAACCTTACCAGAAGACTGTGGCGTTTAGCTCCTTTATCTCCAGGACTACTTTTCTGAACGGCTTCTTTTCAATCCTCCAGGATTCGGCAGTCCATCTTTGAGGCAGCCTCCGATTGAATACAGCATTGCAGTGTCACGATGATGGCTGGGCATGAGCAATTGCACATNTATATTTTTCTGTCCGTTAGGGGAGTTGTCTCGTCCTCAGTGACCTATGTAGTGGACAGCTCAGTTTGGACCGGATTCTGTCTGTCTCCCCATAATATTGACAGGTAGTCTCAACCTTGCCAGAAGACTGTGGCATTTAGCTCCCTTATCTCCAGGACTACTTTTCTGAACGGCTTCTTTTCAATCCCCCAGGATTCAGCAGTCCATCTTTGAGGCAGCCTCCGATTGAATACAGCATTGCAGTGTCACGATGATGGCTGGGCATGAGCAATTGCACATGGATTTATCCTGTCTGTGTCAACGTGACTCTGAAGCATAGAGGTAAACTCTGAAATTAGCTTAAGAGGATGTAGAGTTACTGTGTAGTGGCAGATGTGGGTTTATACCACCATAAGTGATCATCTGTACCAATTTTATAAGCAGAGAACTTCAGCTCTCTAAGGGGAATTTGGATGACAGAGTATTATGGTAGTGAATCTACATGATGATGTTAGTCTGATTATGTTAATCAATTTTCTTCAGTGCAAGTAAATTGAGGCTTAGGCAAGTGCTTTGACTTCAATAAACTCCTTATATCACTGTTAAGCCAGGTGGTGATGCCAGAAAGATGTTTTTGTGGGTTTTGAGTTGTGTGCACCCTGTTGAAAGTGCTGTGCGATTCCTAAAGCAGATGTGCTCGTCTGGCATGGCCTGCGTATGTAGGGGCTGTCCCTGCAGCAGTCTGGAGAGGTGTCACACAGGTGCCTGCATATGCTGGGAAGGAAGAAAGGCACCCATGTTTCTTGTGCTCTTTCTTAGTGAGGATAGTATTTTTTTGGATTGCTTAGAAGAAGGAGGCATTTTCTAGGAAGATGCTCATGAAAGGGTTAATCTGTTCTGTGGAACTTGTATGTAGGAGACTGATTTCCATGGAAAAACAATTCCCTTCCACAGCAAGTTCTGCCTTTTTTTTTTCCTTTTTTTTTTTCTTTTTAATGGACAAAGCTAGCAGTGCCTGGAGCTCTTTCAGACCAGACCCGGTGACAAGTAGCTTATCAGTTTGCTTACTGCGGAGTCAGCGGGTTGCCTCTCAGCTGTGCATTGCCTGTTTGCAAGACCATAACACCACCACAAGCCAGAGAATTAGGGCTGCTTTGATGAGATCACTATTGACTTGTTAACTGTTCATTTTCATCAAGAAAGATTGTCACTGTTGTAACTTTGTGAAACTTAGTTCATGTTTCCAGCACCCATTACATATTGTTCTTGGTGTTCATTCAGCAATTCCTGTTGACATTGCTAGAAAAGTCACTTCTGTGACCCTAAAGCTGAGTTTTTCTCACAGTGCAAAGCTGTGCTATTTAATTAAAGGATGCAGGAAGCTGAAAGAGAGAACAATGCAGAATAGCCTTCTAAAACCTTGACCATGTTGGGAACTCTTACTGAACCTCATAGGGCCTTTTCATAAACACTGAATAGGGCAAACAGAAATGGGAAGCAAGCAAGGTGGCTGTATTCTCAGTTACTGATGTCAGGAGGTCTCTGGATGGTTTTTGTCGACTAACAGTCTTTCTCCAGATGTGAAGGTACGTGTCAGCTATTCAGTACAGCAGCAACAATTGCCTATTGAGAACAGCACCTAAATAAGTCTCTGATTATGCCGTGAGTAGTGGCAAATGGGTTTGCAGCATGAACATCATAGGAAATAAAGCTATTCAAATTATTTGTTATAGATTAGGAAACCATTTTTAGCTAATATATCCTTTACCATCCTTTTGTAACATCCTAGTTGCTGCTGAGTAGATTCAGCAGAAGACTTCTGGTCTGCTGTTGGTCCAGGAACTATCCAGCTTGACTGAGCAGAGCAGTCATGCTTAATAATGAGAGCTAAGCAGTATAGGGTTGGACTTCCATGTGTAGCTGTTTATTCTAGGTGCCTCAGTATTTGAAACTGTGCATTTTTTGCAAAGTCATGATTAAAATTGTGGGTGGGTGCATGAGGCATTTCCTCTGATTTGATAGAATCTGTGTCAAAAAAATCTTCCATCTTGTTATGTCTCAAACTTAGTGCACATGGTGCTAGCAACACTCTTCAGTGTTTGAAGGTTCTTTAAAATTGAGTATTCCATTTTTATAAATAGCATTAGTCTGCCATGTTTTAATATACAGAATGAAAATTAAGCATACATTAAACTTTATATATGCATTTAGAGGTTGATGTTTTGATTTTTAACTTTTCAATGAATCTATGCTCTCATAGAGAGAAAGGAGATTCCTAAGGCTTGTTATTCCTGTGGTAATTTTGTAGCTTGAGATACTAGCAGGGCAAATTGCTTCCCAAACATGAGGCCTGTGAGCTGTGAACCTGGGGAATCCTCATCTAGATGGTCTCTGATATTTGTTCATCAAAAACTGCTCTTAAACTCTATGTAAACACTATATAATAAATTTCTACTTGCCTCTTGAGAATCCTGGTACCTTTTTATGAGGCAGACTTGACTTTGTATTTTTTATTAACTATAACATTGGGATTTACATTTAGGTAACTTGAGGATGGCTCAAAAGACCCTTTATTCCTTCCCCATGCCTAGGGAGTTGTAGATGAATTTTATGGGAGCTATTTACATTTCTGTAGAACTCTGTGTGCTTAATTCCTGCTAAATTTCACCGAACTTGCTTGTTTGTGTCCAAGCTGTATTTAGGTATCCAGCCAGGGAAAATCAGAGTACTTCTATGTAGATTTCTGCCAAGGAAGAATTAAATTTAGGAAGCCTAAAGTTTGCAGTGGCTTTAGCTAAAAACAAGCAAGCCAAAGCCTACTCGATGCTAGTTCTTGTAATTGCTTAGCAATGTAAGCTAGGAAATGTCTCTTTGGCAAGTGCTGATATGAGGAAAAAAAAAAAAATCTGTATGCATGCTTTCATTTAATTTAGGGTTGCTGTACACTTGAATCTTTTGGGATGTATCTGCTCTATCTTGCTAGGTTTTAAAGATGGCATAGATTTGATTAAGGCTTTTAGGTGCCCGGAGCAATACCAGGTTGGGTGTTTCCAGCACATCTTAATAGACATAATGTTGAGATTTATCAAATGGGCAGCAACCCTCAAGTACCACTGCAGCTGAGCTGTGCACGAGGCCCTTAACTGCTATTTTGCTCTAAACATACCCTCGGTCCAGGGCAGAATGCCTTTCAGACAGCCATGGGGCAGCAGGAGTTTGTTGCAGCAGCAAACGGTGGAGGAATCATCCTCGTGAGCCTGAGCCAGGCTCCACAGACCCTGCTGAGTGCTCTGCTCGCTGGGAACTCTGATGCCTTCCGGCAGTGCCAAGTCTGCTAACCCAAAGTATCATGTTTGCTTGGCCTCTAGCCATTCTTAATCCATATCTGTTAGAAATACTTCAGTATCCTTGAAATACTGCTTGGTTTCCAGTATTTCTGGTGATCATCTTTCTGCTTTTCTCGTTCTTTGAAACATAGTCATCGCTCTGAGAGTATAAGTCATGTTTTCAAGTGAGTCGCCCTAGACATGGGACTGAAAAAGTAGCAGTGACTCTTTTAAGATAACGTCTTGAACAACTTTGTGTCTCATCAAATGCATTTTGTTTTTTTTGCTCTCTGACTATAATGACTTTTTAATCAATATGGCCCAATGCCCTAAAAATCTCCCTTAAATTTTGATGTCCTTGGTATTTGCAGTATGACTGAACCTTGCTCAAAGGCCCCTGCAGTGTTTGCTACAGCTTTTTAATATAGGAGTGCATCTCTTCCAGGAAGATATTACTAGGGCTATGTATGGAATCAATTAACTTTGTTGATTTAACCCCCTTTCTTACAAGGTTTAGTCTCCACACTTTCATCAACATGTCTTTAAACTATTAATTATTTTGACTTTTTGCTCAACAGTCTGTTCAGCATCTGGTTTCTTGACTCACTGTTGTGAACAGTGAACATTGGGGCCAGGCCTCAGGCTGTGGGGCAGTGGGTGCCGCTGTCTTGCGGTGCTCTGGCTTAACCAGCAACCTCAACACCACCAAAGCTTGGGAGCTAAAGAAACAGGGTTTCCTAGGCTTATCAAGGCATTTCAAAGGCCATTTTTGGCCATTTTTAACAATCTGTACAGGGTTTGTATCCCTCTGCTTTCTTTATGTTAAAATACACCTGTGTAGGTTTACAGTATTTTTCTCAACAAGAAATGCTATTTGGCTCATATGTAGAAAGTTGTAGTTTGAAATCAATTCAGTTTGTGTTAAAAGCCAAAGGTCAAGTGACGATACCTGTAAAATGGGATTATTAACCTTGGCCAGTGCTGGCTGAAGATGATGGGCTGTAACCAGCAAGACAGTAAGTGATGAGCTTTGTAAGCTCTGTCTAGGACAGCGAACAGAAAACTGCTTTTGGCAAGAAGCTGGTATGTTTTTCAGAAAATGTCCTCCTTTCCACTATCAAATCGAACTGGATTTGAAAGGAATCCTTCATGTTTGTGTTTGCAGCTTCCTATATGGCTTCTTTTAGTACAGAGGAAATGAACAGCCCAGGTGATAACTCCTCTAAACATTGTTATTTACTGTGAACACGTATGTATTGCATTGGGACTCGAAAAATCTATAGCACAATAGCCGTGACTGTCCTTTTTGTTGAGCAGAGATGAAAAGAGGGGAAAAATGAAAATCCTGTGGAGATAATCGACGCCAAAACATTTCTTAGGCTCTTGAGAAGAGCTGCAGAAAGCAAATTGTACGAAAAGGACAAAAGGGGAAATGTCATGTGCCGGCCCTCCCTGTTGTCTCCCTGGCACTGGGCCCAGGCTGGAAGTGTGTATTAAGCTTTGCCATAGCAACGATATCAGGAAAGCGTTTCCCAAAGCCGAGTGGCCCTCTTGCTGCTGCTGCTTCAGGGAGGAGAGGTCTGGAAACTGTAGTCTTGTATTTCACTAAACACCAGCCTGGGGATTTCTGAAAAGGTTTTAAAAATTAAAAAAATCCTTTGACAAATCTGCCTTGTTTTTAAACAAGGAAATAAACACAATTCTGCTCCCCCGCCAACCACCCTCCAAATTTCAGGAAACGAGTATGTTGGGAGCTCTCTTGTATTCTCTGCTGAACAGCATTAACAGTCTGGAGGGAAGGGGCTCGAGGATCTCAAGGGTGTCACAAATTCACCAAAGCACCAAAGAACTTAAAGCTAGTTAAACAAAACTCCCCCATGAAAACAGCACTGCATAGCCTAAAGGCTAGATTCCTGCTTTGGTTCCCTCAGTGGAACGTGGTAAGTCCCATTCCAAGAGGCAGAACATAGCTTGCTACATGAATTCACTTTGAGGCCCCTCATCCTCTACTCGTGTTTCCTACTCGAGGAAGTCTGCAGTGAATTGAGTCAGGCAACTAAATGAGGTTTAAAAAATAGCCTTTCCCTGGCCCCTGGGTCACTTCCTTGCATAGTTTGCAGTAGTCGCACACAGAGTTGTACCTGGATAGCCAAGGGAGAGGACTTGGCTGGAAATAAGGGGTAAGGTGGAAGGACTGGTTATGCTATTGCTTCCACTAGTGAAAAGTGTTCCTCCCTGATGAATTTCCTGTGGATGACCGTAGCTCTATAAGGAAGACAAGCCATGGATTGGAAGGATAGGGTTTTGAGAGGGAGTGTTTGCAGTAGAATATAAATTCACAGTTTAAGCTCTTTGTGATCTACTGGTAAAAACTGGTGGTGTTTCAAAGCTAAACATAGCGGCCTTGCTCATTGAATGGCAAATGTCATCATAAAGCTGCCTGGTTCTGCACTGCCTGTTCTTTCTGAGAAGCCATGAGTGACGAGCAGTGTTTGCAGTCAGTGAGCACCTACTGGCGTTATCCCAGCTTCAGTATGCTGCTGCACCTTATCTTGGTCCTGTAGAATTGCTATTGAGCTCATCTCATCCCTTGAATGAAATCCCCCAGCAAGGGGAGGTTTCGTGACAGATATGCCAAGGAATCAAATGCGAACTGCAGAGTGGTTGTCACTTCTGTCTCTTCCCATCTTGGTCCCTGGAAGTCTTGTTCCAACTCCTGTCCTACCTATTGACCAGTCCTCCTTTTCTTTGGAAGCAAACTGAAGCATTTCTGCCCCAAAATGATGGTGGGGGGAGAGGGGCAGGGCTAAGGATGTGATTGTACTCTTCAGACTTGTAGTAGCAAAATAAAACAGCTTTTCACCTCCATGCTTGTGTTTGCATAACGAGGGCAGTGCTACAGGAGAGGAATAAGAACAGCCGGTCACTGTGCTTACAGCTCTCCTTGTTTCTGATGCACGGAGGCTTCTGCAAAGCAACAGGGCAGTGAGTCGGAGATGTTGCTGTAGTTCTGGGTGTTGCAGGCTCTGATGCAGATGGTGCTGGCAAGGAGCACTGTGAAATTGGGTGTTTTATGCTGCTCCTTGCCTGGAGGAAAACCTCTTTATCTGTCATTTCAGCATATAAACTTTTAGGATTCGAGGAAAAAATAAGCAGTTGAGATCTTAAGAGTTACTTCAGAGATGAATAAAGGACATAGAAGGCTGGCTGGTGCGTGGAAACAGTGTCTTGCTTATATGAGATCATTCTGCTTTAGAGGTTTTCTTTGTGTAGGATTTTTGTTTTGTTTTTAACTTTCAGATTTTTCAAGAAAAGCTGTTTGGAGTGTGGGTGCCAAAAATTAGCCAATTAAGCCCATGCCAAGGCATCTAATTAAACAGCTTATTTTTCAAAAAACTACTGAGGCCAGCACGAGCAGATGGTTCTCTGCACTTCAGAAATTCAGGCTGTTCATTTCAGTGACTCCGTGCACATAGAGATGCCTAGCTCTGCAGGCTGTATTTGAAAATATTGATCTTGCATATTAAAACACTTTTGAAATATATACTTAAATACTCTTTTACTGGATATTTGAGTAATTAGACCACAGTTGGTCCTGTGAAACCTCTAATGAGCCCTTGTGCATGAAGAGACTCTATTGCCCACAAATGTTCCAGAAACCCCTTGCATTTCTTTGTGGCATCGGTTGTGACCAGTGGGTTTGAGCTGCTCTAGTTGCTCGGTGGAGCTGAGGGCTGCCAGGATAAGGAGTATGTCTTAAATATCCCAACAGAGAACAAAACCAACCGGTTATTTCAGTGTAAAGTGTCACTTATAACACTTGTCATGGAGAGTCCGTATTGTTTCTGGTGACAATGTAGTTGTCACTCAGTCCTGTTTCCTTTAGAGGAGCTGTTAGAGATGCAGTTAATGGTGTTGTGACTTGCAGGTGTTGCACTGTGTTCCTCACTTAAAAGTCGTGCTGTTTCACCAAGCACATTGATAAAGCACTGAGACTCAGTGCATCAGATTTGTTATTTAGATAATCGTGTCTGTCAGAAGAAGAAAAAAGTGTCACCAGGTGCTGTGGATCACGTTCTGTGATTCTACCCTTGGTGCTGATTCTTTTCCTGGCTGCCAGGTAACATCATGTCTGCGGTGACCCCAGTTTTGGCAGGGAAGATGCTTCCCATATCTATAGTACTGCAGTCTGCATCTGTACAGACAGAGCCCAGGGATCCAGGTGCCCTCGTGCAGGGAGGAGCTGGGCACACTGAGGATACTGGAACTTGCAAATGTCTGGAACATTTGGCTGGATCCAGTAAATATCAGTGGAGAAAACTTCAAGTTTTACTTATTTATTTCAGTGGTATTTGCTGATACTTGAGTATGTTAGAAAAACTTGTAACATACTTGTTACATAAGCATATTTTGCTTATGCTTTGGTCAGAGCCTGTNCCCATATCTGTAGTACTGCAGTCTGCATCTGGACAGACAGAGCCCAGGGATCCAGGTGCACACTGGGATACTGGAACTTGCAAATGTCTGGAGCATTTGGCTGGATCCAGTAAATATCAGTGGAGAAAACTTCAAGTTTTACTTATTTATTTCAGTGGTATTTGCTGATACTTGAGTATGTTAGAAAAACTTGTAACATACTTGTTACATAAGCATATTTTGCTTATGCTTTGGTCAGAGCCTGTACCTTACAGCTCCTTTCTGGAGCTTTTTTAATATTCTTTACACACTACTTTCCATGGCGAGCAGAAGGCCAAGATACCACACCAGTGTGGGACATGAGATGCAAGAAATGAGGATGGAGATGCAAAGACTTCACCACCTGGAAGTGCTGATGCTACACAACTTGGTGGCAGCACTGAGCTTGCCAGCACGTGGAGAGGACAGTTAATTTAGGACTTCTAACTTAGTACTGTTTTGTGTATGTAGAGCCAGATGGTGAGTACACTGCCTTATTTTTGAGTAAGCTCTGTGATAAAATCTAAAGATCAACTACTGCTTGAATGACAAACATGCACCGAAATTTAGAGCATAATAATGTGGAGACTGAGCATAACAATTCTAGTTTTAACAAAAAAAAAAAAAAATTAACATAAACATATATTTTGAATTTTTTAAATCTGCTCTAAAGACTCAGTTAAACTGATGGACTCTTTAAAGAAGTGGCGACTGGTGGATGGTTTTATGCATTTTCCTTTGAAACAACTGCTATGAAAGAGCTTCTATGAGGCTTCTGCATCATCTCCAAAGTGGCTTGAGGTTTATGTGGACAACATGCAGGTAAGCATGCTAGAAGATACTATGAGTATTTCTTAATGTTTGATGTAAAAACAGATTACCCAGATGTCACAGTATAAATCAATATATAAAGTTCCCCTGTGCATCCATCACTCCAAATCTGTCTTAAGAGTTTTGGATCTTATATGCGTAAATAGGCTGTGTTGCCTTCATGTTCTTGAGAACAGTTTTCTGCCTTCTGAATAGCAACAGGACTGCTGCTTGGCTGGTAATGTCAGGAGGAGGGTTTCCTTTTCCTTAGGGAAAGGACAAGATAAGAGCTAAGGAGTAGAAGAGGGAACAAATTGCCAACATCATAACTTATCATGAGAAGCTGTGAGAAGTTCTTTATTAGCTGTTAATTTATTGTACCTTGCAGCTCCTCGTTCTGCTCCCTGCTTTCAACCCCCAAAAGACAGGAAAATCAGGTCTGATCTGGAATTTGTGTGTACCACGTTGGGGGGTTTCCCAACTGTCACCTCTCAAGGGCTTGCTGTGAATCCCATAAGGGTCAGGATGGCCCCTAGCCTTAGTGTCAGCAGTCACACGAGCCGCTTGGCCCCAGCAGCTCCGCTCCACCAGCTTGTGCTGCTGCACATTCCCTAAAGGAGCGGCTTGTTCTGCACGGCCCGCTCCGGAGCGACCCTGCCTGACTGGGAACTGCAGTTTCACACCCACGCGGCGTTATCGGACCTGCTGCCAGGGCTGTGCTTATATTTTAGGAATATTTCTTTGCCACTGAAGCATCAGAGGGATGAGAAGGTGTTTTATAAGGCTGTTGTGAGCTTGGGTGATGGGAAGCACTAGCATCCATCACTGTTAGTGTAACAGCCAGACTTCTGTGTTGGGAGATATGTGCTGACACCAAAAGCACAAAGTGGTGTTATATTGTAAGCCAAAGTAGTTTAGTGGTGGTTACTCCTGCTGAGGAGACTCTGTAGTGAAATATGTCCGGCTTACCTTGTCCGAACCAGCCACAATCGGCTGGAACTTGGGGCACATTTGTTTAGCAGGGCCATGGGAAGCCAAATGTGGTAGTTATTTGCATAGCTGCGGGGGGGGGGGGGGGGGCAAAAAGGATNCACAATCGGCTGGAACTTGGGGCACATTTGTTTAGCAGGGCCATGGGAAGTCAAATGTAGTAGTTATTTGCATAGCTGAGGGGAGGGCAAAAAGGATTTAAAACACTTCCATTGTGAAAAATGTGTCAAATGAGGGTTTATTTCTTGCTAAGCCGTTCCTCGTGCCTACGAGTATTTGAGGAAACATTTATGATACTTCATTTCATGGAATATTGGAAGTACCTCAGGCTTCCCTGAGGAGTTGTATCTCCTGGGGCACGCAGAGGACAGCGCACTGTCTGGTTAGTAATGTCTTTCACCGTTCTCAGTTTTTGCAAAAAATATCAGCAAAATGAGGAGAAGGGCTAAAATATGAAAAAGTAGACTGAATAAAATGTGCAAAGCTTATTCTGATTCCCTGTGGTCAGTGGTGAGAGGTTCTGGATAGATTTCTGGGCTTGAGGATCCAAGCTTGTGTTCCTGGAAACAGCAATTGGGATGGCTGAAGCAATGAGTTATCATGATTCATCAGTCACTTAATGATCACTGTGTGCTGCTCTGCAGTAATCCTTCATCAGCCCACGTAAGGCACTGTCTCCACTGTCAGCAAAGGTAATTTTTTTCCTAGGGTTAAACAATATATCAGAACAGCTTCCCAAACAGTGAAGTGAGGTAGGGAATTTGCCCCAAAGGGGTTGTGGCACTGAGGCAGGAAAAACAGCAACCTGAGGGAGCAAAGAGATCAGCAGAGGTGATGCCTACAGGAGTCTTGTATCCTGGCTGCTTCCTGTTCCTTACAACTTTCTATAATATTGAGATTTAACAGGTAGACTTGAAAAATGGCACCTTGTTGCTGGGGGGTGGTTTGTAGTCACTGATAAAGAAAAGTACTAACAGGTAGGCTAAGAGTGAAGAGCAAAATATTATGTGTGTAAATGCACAGGAAAAAGCTACCTGTAGCAAAAATGACATATAATCCAAAGGATAAATTAGGTAGAATGAAACTTGGATCCATTTATGCAACTGCCTTTTACTCATGACCTTGGTGTGTGTTTTGCACAGTCTAAAGGCAGAGGCTTTAAGGGCTTTGCTTTCTGGGAGTCCAGTATCATGTGCTTAAAATCCTGTGCTAGTGCAGAAATGTGCCGCCTTCCTTTGCTGGGATGACTGATGGGTTTTGAAACTCTAGCCAATATTAATCACATTTTGCCACAAGAACTTATTTCATGTTTCAAATGTTATTGCAGACTATTTTTCATTACAAGCTTTCTGAATTCTAAAAGTTGCAGAGCACAGTAATTATGTCGTATTATGAACAGTCTTATTTCTCAGCATGTGGCAGAATAGTACCCTCAACTTCCTTGCAGGGGCCTACAGAATGAATTAATGAATGTAATTGAAAAATGCTTTTGTAAAAGATGTTTGACGGTGAAGGGAAAGTAACTTTTTTCCTCAGTGAGGAGACAGTCAGTTTGGTCATTAGAGGTGGCAGATGTGCAGATGCAGAACAAAGGCATGATCCTTGTCCCCAAGATTTCTGTTGTGTTTCTTTGTTTTTGTGGATGTTTTTTGCATGTCTTGTCAGCTTTCATATCATGTAAGACTGATAACTTGCATTTGCAATAAATTGGAACTGCCTAGCAGTCTGTCCTTCTATGCCAAAATGTTCTGACTCAGTCTAGGAGACTGTGGCCTCTCAGTCTGTCCTATCATCCTTCTCTGTCTCTTACCGTCAGGCCTGCTTCTTGCTCCATGCTATTTTGCGCTTCACTTTCCTTGTAAATGCTACCTGCACCCTATAGTTTTACTGAGTGATTGGAGTCATTACAGCATTTATTTTCATGGATGCATGTAAGTAGGAAACTATCTTTCCTTTATACCAAATATTTGTGATGCATCTTTAATAATATGCAAGCATGTACTTCCCAAATGAGCTACACAACTCGATGCTAATGTAAGTATCGAGAAAACCTTTCCACTTTGGGTTTCCATACCAGCATATTGAATAAACATAAAGCAAGACATGCAGGACAAAAAGGGAAATATTTTCCTTCATCAGAGCTAGATCGATATCTTAAAAGTCACAGTGAATTTAAAGCCCTCCCCCCCTGCCTTGTTTTAGTACCACACACAACCAGTGTCATAAAATTCCTGATGACTTGGTTATCTGAATAAGAACTTCAGCATGAGGAAACATTTCCCAGGAGAAGGGATTACTGGAGTAAGCAAGGATTGCAGGACCAGGACTGGATGCCCCCAGGTAAGGGTAGCTGCAAGCTTTGCAGCTGTAAGGGCTTTAATTCAGTGTTTCTGCTTGTTTGTTCTAATTGTAAATCTTCATACTTCCGTCACCTCAGTGCAACCTTTTGGTGGTGTAGGCTAACCCTGCAGTTGCTGCAGTACCTTATTCCTTGGGCAGGCCCACAGATGTTGGAAGCAGCAAGCAGTACGGGAGTTCACTGCTTTTCACACTTCTAACAGCTCTAAGAAAGCTCAAAGCTGGCCAGCCAATCTAAGCACTCATTTTCCCATTTTAGAGGAGAGCATAAGGTGAGGACCAAGATAGTTGACTACTGTGGTCAAAGCCATGAAGCTTCAAAGGTCTGAATATCTACTCCCAAGTCTGGCTCACCTCCTACATATGCGCATTTGTGATAGTCACACACTGTAGCAAAACAGGGGCTTGGTGAATCTCGTGCTGCATTCGTGCATAAGCACCTTATCTTCTCAAATAAGTGTGTTCTTGGGCATAAATCCAACACTGGATCTTTATATTTGTTATTCCAATTGAGCGTAATGCTGCAGTTGCATCACAGGCTATAAAACCTTAAAGACTGAGGGGTGTATTCCCTGCTTGGGATGCCCATAGAGCCCCCATTACCACTGAGAGCAGTGCACGTGCACAAAGATGCAAGAGGGGAATTCCTGGGAATTCGGTGTTATGGTTGGGCGACCTGTGACACGCCTGATGGAGTTCTCAGAGTGGGATAAACTAGAACCTGCCTCCATCTGAACAGGAGAAAATAATATTCCCCATATTAATAGGGAAGCAAGAACCAGGGAGCAAAAGGAACTCGGCTGCCAACTTGATTTTCCAGCTTCTGTGATTTGTTTGAACTGCCACGATCCCACTGGTCTCATCTTCACTCACCAAGGTTCTGGAGAGTGGGTTTCCTTGGGTCCCAGGGTCAAGGCTTGGGAAGCCAGCAAGCAGCGGTGCTGCAGGGGTCCAGGTGGCTCTGTGGTGTGTGGCTCTAGGGTAAAGTGTCCCCTGCCACCTGGAGCAGTTCAGCTTCCCAATTCTGCAGCATCCAGACCAACGGGTAGTGGGCCATGGCCTATGGACGTTGCTGTAGGAATCTTAGCTTTGCTGAAAGCAATGTGTTGCAAGAGAAAAAGATGCTTTATTCCTGGGCTACTTGCTAAAATAACTGTGCACTGAGTAGCCCATCTGATCTGACACACGCTGCTCTGGCAGCTGTTTGGACGTATTACCAGATGCTCCTGCTCCTTCCACGCACTCAGCTCCATCCTGGCAATACGGCCTGGCATGAAAAACACGGAAATTCCCACTGTTTTCTTTTCCACGTGCAGTTCCCCAAATTCCAGCAGGTGGCAATGGGCAACAGCCTGATGCCGGAGTGCTGTAAGGTGAGCAGTACTTCCCATCCACAAAACTGCAAGGAAACTGGGTTGTTTAGAACCTCAATGGCCCAGCGGTGCAGGATGATGCACAAAGGCATCTAGGGCCACAAAACAAGTTTTTCACAGCCTGGGAGCTTTGAGGTCTCCTCAGAAAGTGGCATCTCCTAGGTCCCTGCTTTGCCTCTCCATCTCTCCTCACCGGGCTCGTGTGTGCTCAGTCGGGGCAGGCAAGGGCAAGGATGCGACTCCCTTCATTCCCCCCATCAGGGGAAAGGAATGCCAAAGGTGGGATTTGGGGCTTCTGAGAACATGGAAGAGGCCATCCTTTATTGAGGCTAGCTGAGTACTTGTGTGTGTGTGTGTNCTCAGAAAGCGGCATCTCCTAGGTCTCTGCTTCGCCTCTCTATCTCCCCTCACCGGGCCCATGTGTGCTCAGTCTGGGCAGGCAAGGGCAAGGATGTGACTCTGTTCCCTCCATCAGGGGAACGGGAATGCTAAGGGTGGGATGAAAAGGTGGGATTTGGAGCTTCTGAGAACATGGAAGAGGCCATCCTTTATTGAGGCTAGCTGAGTACTTGTGTGTGTGTGTGTGTGTGTTAATTACCTTCTAAAAGAAAACAGAATCAAAGCTTCCTGTAACTTCTAGTGAAGAAGAGCTTAATGTTTTAAAAGGCTCCACAGCTTTCACCTTGAGAAACATTAAAACTAGTGAGTGTCCGTAAGATCTAGAGAAGATGGTTCATTATACAGGAGCTAAGTGAGGGCTTGACACTGAAACTGTTAATTTCTGTTTCATTTTTTTAAGCTATTTTGATTTTTTTATTAACTAAAATGCCTTCTANGGCTAGCTGGCACTTGTGTGTGTTTTAATTACCTTCTAAAAGAAAAGAGATCAAAGCTTCCTGTAACTTGTAGTGAAGAAGAGCTTAATGTTTTAACAGGCTCCACAGCTTTCACCTTGAGAAACATTAAAACTAGTGAGTGTCTGTAAGATCTAGAGAAGATGGTTCATTATACAGGAGCTAAGTGAGGGCTTGACACTGAAACTGTTAATTTCTGTTTCATTTTTTTAAGCTATTTTGATTTTTTTATTAACTAAAATGCCTTCTAGTTTCTGTTATTTCAGTTTCAGTTAAACATTGCAGGAGATGTAAATGGAAAGCTGAACATCTCCTTGGAGGAGAGATGAGCTTTTTTTTTTCACCATTTGCTTCTCCTTTCCTGGGTGCAACCCTCAGCTTTCCCTCTGCTGTGCTAAAGTTCTGCCACTTGCTCCCTCCTGGACCTGCCCTCAGTGTGAGTGGTGACTTCTGCAGTTTCCTCAAGGAAACAAGCAAACAAAAATACTACATGTGATGTGATCTGTACTGCGCTTTGGCTGAGCTGAAACCAGCACCTCTCTTGTTCAGCTGTAACTCCCTGGGGTTTGTTTATGTATTTGCGGATGAGCTGTGTGTTGACTGGCTTTAGAAATAATTTTATATCTCGTGTTTCAGATTGCCCAGCTGCTTTTTGCTGGAGGCTTTTTTCTGTAGTTAATTATAGGATTGTAATTGGCAATTAAGTGATAAGCCATAAAGAGCTTGTGTTCCTGAGCTGCTGGTGCGCGCGGGTGGCAGTGGATGTGACACAGGGTGCCCATCCTGACATGGCTGTAGGTTTTTGTATGACTTCAATTTTGTATTATATTATGCACTTAAAAATAAAAGGTCATTTAAGATGTGAAATAGAGTTTGGCTTTCTTTGTGGACTGTGCAATTAAAGATGGCAATGGAAATGGGAGGAGAAAAACATGATAATTCTCCTTCCCCCTGCTGCCTTGGTTTTTCCTTCCTTATGATTCAGCTGTAGTGTGTGTCAGTTTGGGGTCAATTCTGTCTATAACCCTCATTTCGAGTGGAAACGTGATATCATTCTTAACTTGGCTTGCACTAGTGCTAAATGCAAATAGTAGAGGAATTGTCTTCAAATCATTCACTGTCTTTTTGAAGCCTATTGCAGCAACCCAGCTGCCTGCTGCAGTGATCCAGGAGCAACAATGTGGTGTCCCGCCGCAGAAGTAAAATTTAGTTAAACTTAGCTCCTTACTTCGTATTTCTAAAGAACTTTAGCTGCTATCTGCACTAAGGGAATGTGGCATTTCTGAATTGTTTGTAGCATGAATTCAAAAAATCTTCCTTTATACCTTTTAGATTTGAAAATGTATTTTTTCTACAGCTTGATTATTAAGAAATGCTTTGGCTGGCAGGAACTGATGTGGAAAAACTCAGTATTAAGAAGATTTTTTTGATATAAATGGCTATCATTTTACATGACTATAACTTAGAGACATGCCTATTAACATATATCCATATTTATATACACATAGACACGTTTAATGTATATTGTATATATAGTATGTATATAATGAGAAAGGGAGAAACTACTCCGTCATCCAGAGCAATGAGACACTTCCTTTTCTGCAAGAAAGGAGAATATCCCCGCACCTTTTGCTGCCTTGGATTGCTTCAGTTCTTTTCACTCCATTACTGAGCAAAATCAATTCTAACCGAGTGAAGTGCTAATGAGGATAGAGCCATGGCAATGTGGTAATGAAGTTGCATCCAGGTTTAACAGCCAGACCTCTAAGGCAGGCTACCAGACCAAACACCACTTGCATTTTGTGCAAGCTAAAGAAAGGTACTCAAAGCCAAGAATTTAGTTTGTCTAATTAAAGTCCTGACAGTCTAATCAAAGAATTATTAGTCCAGTTACAAAGACACTAACACTCAATTTGCTGACTACCTAGTTATTACTGCTCATTCTCATTGATGATGTTTGAACTGAGATGTCTCAAGTTTGTAGCATTTTCCCCCTTTCTCCTCTTGTGCTGCTTTGGCTCCTGAGTTTCCCGAGCTGGTTGTCCTTGCAAGTGAGAGGGATGGTTTCCTACGGATCTGCCAGGATCCGGAGTGCCTGCTGGGAGCAGACGGGGTTGTTGTCCCTCCTTCTGCAGCAGGAGAGCTTGGATGGGCATGAGAACTGCTTATGGCCACTTACAAAGCATATACATTTTTAGATCAGGAGCGAGGCATTTGAAATGCCTAGAAGAACTATATATATATCAGATGTCCTGTTTCATTGGTGTCAGAAATAACATAGCATATTGAAATAAATGCTGTCCACTGCTGCAGTCTCAGTGACTTTGGCAGGACAAGGGATTTTTCACTCTCCAGAAGAACATTCATATCAGCATCTGTTAACCAAACTGTGCTGGCTAGGAATAGGCAGTGACTCATAGTTTTTATTTTCCACAATCTGTGCTGTTCTTGAGTTTTGTTTTGTTTTTGTTTTTTTTTTTAATTTTGCTTCAGCCAGGAAAAAAGTCTGTGATTTGCCTGGCTCACAGAGTCCTTGATTCCTTAAAAATTTAAGAAAGAAAAAAGAGATTGACCCATCTGATCAACTCAATTCCTCCATGGTCCTACTGACTTTGCTTCAAAATTTGTTCAAGTTTGAACTTTTTTCTCAAAGACTTTTGTGATGAATTCAGTGGAAATACAGACTGCCCCCCACTCTTCTGCTGTCAAAGTAGTGCCAAACTATCTTTCCCATCACACTTCTGCTTTTACCTGCTCATCTAACCCATCTCTATACATCAAGCACAATCCCACAATGAGAATGGAAAAAAATTACAAATTCTGTGACATAAAAATTTCCACTTTTCTCTCTTGCCTCCTTTCCTTTTGTCTTGAACTTTCATTTCTGAATGATCCATCATGTATGTTCTTGTGGATACCAAATGCTTCCTGAGCAAATGTTGTGGACTTTGGCAGGTCGACTGGTAGATGTTCAGGGCAAGGGATTTAGGCCTAGAAAGTCATCCTTTTTTCTCTCCATAGTATCTGAAAACTGATGATGCGTGTGGAGAGGAAAAGGCCGAGCTGCTGGTCCTGGGATTGCTCAGGTGATGCTCTAGGGCGCTCGCAGGAATTCACATCCCTGGATAAATTCTCCATGTTGTGTTGCACGCTATTCCTTAAGCTAGCGCCTCAGAGCCATCTTCAGGGGAATATTTGATATGCTTAAGACATTAATAAGGATATCTATGGAATGAGATAGATGCCTGTTTGGTTTGTCACTGCCAGTTCTTCTGTTTTGGGTTTCATTTAGCTTTGATTTGATTGTAGACATTTTTCTCCTAGATATAAACTAATGTCATGGCAGAACATTGAACAGGTGTCTGAGGCAGCAGTCATGCAAGTGCCTTGGGAAAGGAAAGTGTTGCTCACAAATCCATTAAAAAATTGCTAAAAGGATCAATTTAGGGGGAATGTTGCTAGTAATAAGTACTTAGGAATGTTAAAAAGAATTGCAAGATGCACATGCATGAAATGGAGGTTAGGAGTATGTATATTCTCAATGCTGAGGAATTGTTCAGGGAGTCCTGGCTGGCTGTCAGAATCATATGAGTGATACCAAAACCTCATAGGGAGCCGTGTTGAGACTGGTGGGGATCTGGCCCAGGCAGAGCACTTAGCCCAATGTACCTCAACAGCTAAAGTTGAAGCATCTTCAGTTTGCTGACTGAATGACTCTGGGAGTACTTAAAAGCTCATTTGGAGACCAGAACCTGTCTGAGAACTAAGTGCAGCGGCCTTCAAAGTGGCAGCTCCCAGCAGGGCGGCTGCAGGGGGCAGATGCCGAGTGCTCCTGCCCCAGCTCTGGGGTTGGGGATATTTTGGAGCACCAGGGCTCTGTACCATCCATCAGAGTGAAGCTGAGCGCCCCACTGGCGACCTGCAAAACCTGTGTCTTGCAGGCAGCAGTGAGAGCAGCTAGCGGTCTCGCCGATGGAGCTGGAGTTAAGCAGCTTTCCTGGCTCCTGCTACCAGTTGCAGCGTTAGGGATGGCTGTGTTTTACCTGACGGATTTGAAGATCAAGATATGCAGCCTCTTGCTTGCCTGTATACTGTGGATGGAGCTGGGATTAGCTTCCCACTTCTTCCTTTTTTTTTTTTTTTCCTTTCCTTTTTTTTTCTTTTGATGTTAATCCTGCAATACTTCTGATATCTTATTCTGAGTTGCAGCCTGTTGTAATTTATTTCTGTTAATCGGTGTTATACCTATATGTGTGAGCCCTGAGCACTGGAAAGGGGTAATGAGGCAGGTTGTTTACTTGGATGCATTTAGTGCCAATGCTCATCTTTGGAAGAAATGACCTGAAACTTCTCTCAAGAAGTACCCACGAAGGCATCTCACTGAATGTGCTCTTTCTGTCTTACCTCCCTTAGGAGAAAGCTTTTTTTCTTTGGTCAATTGAGTATGGCACAAGGGTAATAACAAGTCTAATGGATGCTGTAAACCACCACTTTTTAATGCATAATGTAATTGAGTCAGAATATAGTGTCTATACTGATGGAGTCCCTGGTGCTTTAATAACTGAAATTATGATTAGAAGAATCCAGATAGTGCTGACTTCTAATACATTAAGCCCACATTATACAATTTTCTTTCCACAGCACTTTTGCTTTTGAATTATGCAATGTCATTTTAAACAGTTTAAGATTACACTGAAATTGAATTCAAAGCTTCAAGAGGGCTTTATCATCTTTGTGGAAGTATAGACAGACTGAATTTTTAGTGGTGCTGCATGACCCATATCGCCTCTAAACAGCTCTCGTATCCGGTTCCCCTTTGGAGCTTGTGTTCCTGGGCAGGGAGTCGACTGGAAAGGCAACACGTCTACCCCCAGCCCAGGCCGTGGAGCAGAGGTGCCAAGGGGGAGTTTTATTGCAGGTGGTTGAAATGGATTCTTTTGCTGTAGGGGGATCTTAATCCTGTATTATCCTTATTTCTGTTAACAAACCCTGGTGTGTATGGTAGAGCAGAAGTAGTTGCATGCAACAGAGGCCCTTTGGCTGAAACATGGCTACATGTTGTTTTTTTTTATGAAAGACTGGAAAGTTTTAGTTGAGGGGAAGATAAGAGCAGTGTATGAAGTAAAAATAAGAGGGGGCTCAGTGATCAATATTTGCTTTTGGCCATTCTTGATGGTCATTCAGATAGAGGCAGGTGCCACCTCTGTGTCTCCTGGGTGTCACTCTAGTCAGGTGGCTGGAGCTGGGCAGCTGTGGCAGCCTGACCTACTATTTCTGGTTTTCATAATAGATTTTTTCAATATACTCATCATAGAGGGAAAAAGAAATAGCAGAAATGAATGGCAAAATATGTGATGAATGAATACTGACATTCAAATCTGTCCTGAAACTCCCAGCTTGGGCTGTGTCACTGGGAGTGCTTCTGTACTGGGGGGAGTTTCTTGACTTTTCATGTGTTGAGTGCTTAATTTCATCACTGTTTTCTCTGAGGGCTGGAAAATAATACTAGGGAATAGTTGGATATTTGCAGAGCTTTCTCCGGCTTGGGAAGATTTCACTGTTTTCACTTAGTGCAAAGCATGCCAGGTCAGGGTCTTCTCTCTCAGCTCAGAGCCTTCAAAACAGGGTTACATAATTAAAATAATTGTTTGCCCGTATTTATTTTGAGGAGAAGATATGCCTCTTCCTATTAACGTACTCAGGGAAACTGCAGCGAGATGAGAAGGAAATCTGTGCTCAGCCGCCTGCCTCTGAGAGCGCCGGGACGTGGGGCTGCAGGAGCTGTGGGTGCTGCGGAGCCCCCGGGGCTCCTTGGAGCGGCGTCCGCAGGGAGACAGCCCTTGGCAGCCTGGTGAGCCGGGCTCTACCTCAGAACGTCAAAAATAGCTCCAATAGGTTTTCCTGGACTTTCAACACCTCTAGTTTTTAATCCCATAACAGTATTGAGATGTAACAGCCTGAACAAATCCCTAAAATGGGCCCAAACAAAGGTCTTGCCTTGGAAGGTTAGAACAATAGCCTGAATTTTGCGGTTCAGCCCCATTTTGGCCCGGGACTCAGCTGACTGTAGCAGTAGAGCCTCGCTTACCTGGGCACAGCTGCATTTCCAAACCAGTGGCTCCCTTAAGTGTGGAGCGGCCTGGTGAGAAGTGACATGCTCCAACGGGACCCATTCCAGACACAGGGAGCGGCGGTGCCTGGGAGCTACAGGGCAAATGGGCATGTACTGTAAAAGTCTCCTCTCTTGGGGCCAGTAGATTTAAGCTGTGCTGTTCTGTATTCTTTAAAAATTGAGCATAGTGGAGAGAGGCTGAAGCTTGTAATTTTTGATCTTCAAACATGCAGCATTGATTCCAGCTGTTATTTTCATTGTTTCGGTGGATGGAGCCAAGCTTGAAGTAAAGCAACCAAAGCAATATATGAACATTTGACATGCCTGCAAGTGTAAAACAAAAGAGTAAAGAAAAATGTTGCGTAGCTGATGACATGGCAGTTGTCCGTAACCCACCATCATTACCTGCTTCCCTCAGAACCGGTGGGCAGTTCCAGTGTAACTCCAAATGCTTTGATTGCGGATCAAGAAAGTCCTTTCTGAAAATCTTAAAAGTTCTCAGCAGCTCTGTGCCACCAACAAACGCAAGAAGCTTGGCGGAGCCCAAGAGCTGCTGGAAACTGAGACTGATGGAAACTGTCCTTTATCTAATGAAATCATCTAGAGACTTTTTTCAGAGATACCAATGAAGCAAATGAGTCTCTTTAGGAAAGAGTGATACAGAGACAGATTGTGTTTCTGTGTGTTTTGGGTTTGTATAATCAGCTGACTGAGATCACAATTTTCATAATAAAATCCACAATTTTCATATGTGGTGAGAAGTGGCAGTATTAGGGAGTAGCTGGAAATCTTTGAGCAGCTCTAATCTTTTTCATACAGGTCCAGAGGTTTGAGCTAACCCTAGAAAATTAACTGTTCTAGATGTCAGAGAAATACTCCATAAAGAAAACATTAAAACCCCAAAGCCCTGTGCTTGAAAAGAGCAGCGTTTTATGGATGAGAGCTGTTCCTTCCCTATTAACTGCTCCGAGTGACGTAGACTGGAGGAGACGTTTGACCCACGCCAAAAACAATCAGCCAAATAGCTTGAAGAATGTCTGATAAATTGATCTCTTTGGAAATGGTTTTGTAACTCTAAATGAGCCTTAACTGAATGACAATCTTAATTTTTCAAGTACTCGCAGGAAATAAAGGTTTTAACTGCCTTGCACATTCAGTACACAGAACCCGAGGACGTCAGGCATGATGCATGTGGGTACAAATTGATTCAAATCACTGCTTAGTGCATCTGGGCTCGTAAATCCTCTTCCCTGACTCCAGAGCAGCATCACACAGCACAGATGTTACTGTCCTTGGTTTGATTTCTACAGGTTTGTCATATATTGCAGACTGTCTTGGGAGCTTTTTTATTATTCAATGCACTTATCCCAAATGATTTCCTTTGTAAAGTCTTGTTCCTTTTGGTTTCTCAGCAGCTTTTGTTCTCTTGCAGTAATGAATTTCCTCGTGTCGTGTCTGTCATCGGTGCTATTTTTATCTACGAGGAAGTGCACATAGCCTTGTGAGACTGCCGGTGGTGCTCTCCAGGCCAAGCCTGGACAAGCCTTAAATCGTTAATTAAACACAGGTAGAAGTTAAAGATAGAATGTTACTTCAGATTCGTGAAAGAATCTTTCATGAAGACTTTGGGTTCATGCTGCAGCCCATGCCTAGGTGAAAATTAAGGGGTAAATTAACACTCTGTACTCGGTGAGGATGCTGTGTGTGGAGTCCAGCTCCCTGTGCATGGAGGTCTTTGGGTTAGGAAGCCCTTTCCTTACATGCTGAATCAGAGTGTTGAAGCTGAATAGTAACGAATGTCTCTTGTTCAACAATGCTGAGATTTTTTGCTCTTGTTAATCATAAGTTATCTGATGATAGCATTGCACAGATGGCAGAATAAAAGTAATAATAAAGGAGGCAATCTGCAGAGAAACATGGAAATCAATGCTGTCAATCATTTCCAATCATCCTTCTCTAAGTATGCAGAACAGACTATAAAAGCTACATATGATTAAATTCCATTAGGTCATTTTAAACAGTTGACCTGTATTCTTCTTACTGTCCTTTAATCATGTTAATAAATAAAGAAATGTCTCAAAGTGTTTAAGTTGCATCCTCTGCTTTGCTTTTGAGTAGCACCTTTGCAGTTACAGGGGTGCTCATGGGCATAGCTGGGCTGGGGTGGAGGGTTTAAAACNCCTCAAAGTGTTTTAAGTTGCATCCTCTGCCTGCTTTGCTTTTGAGTAGCACCTTTGAAGTTACAGGGGTGCTCACGGGCAGAGCTGGGCTGGGGTGGAGGGTTTAAAA